>JAVYIG010013098.1:0-49265 GCA_035222895.1 Strongylocentrotus droebachiensis | reverse complement strand
CGCTCATTAGAGGGGTGTGGGTGTTGGGCCTCCCGTGCGAAGCGAGGAAGCTTAGGCGTTTCCTTAAATTATTATTAGGAAAAGAAGACGATTAATTGTACCGTTTTCGACTGGTACTCCTTGGCTGAATGAAGTTTCCCCCCCCCCCCCTCCGCGCGAAGCGCGAAAGTTTTGACGTTTCAGTAAATTATTATAAAAAAAGAAGACGATTTGCTGTACCGTTCTCAACTGTTTATCCTTTTCTGAATTCAGTTCCCCCCTCCCGCGCAAAACGCGGAAGCTTTGACGTTTCAATAAATTATGAGAAAAAGCAGACGATTCGCTGTACTGTTCTCGTCTCTTAATCCATTTCTGAATTCAGTTTCTCCCCCTCCCGCGCGAAGCGTGGAAGCTTTGACATTTCATTAAATTATGAGAAAAAGCAGACGATTCGGTGTACTGTTCTCGACTCTTAATCCTTATCTGAATGAAGCTTCCCCCTCTCGCGCGAAGCGCGAAAGCTTTGACGTTTCCTCATATCATTAGAGAAAGAACACGATTCGTTGTACCGTTTTCGACTCCAAATGAGTAGATTTGGTCTGAATTCAGTTTCCCCCCCCCCCCCCACTCTCGCGCGAAGCGCGGAAGCTTCGACGTTTCCTTAAATTATTAGAGAAAGAACACGATACGTTGTACCGTTTTCGACTCTAAGCCCTATTCATCTGAATTCAGTTTCCCCTCTCGCGCAAAGCGCGGAAGCTTTGACATTTCATTAAATTATGAGAAAAAGCAGACGATTCGGTGTACTGTTCTCGACTTTTAATCCTTATCTGAATGAAGCTTCCCCGTCTCGCGCGAAGCGCGAAAGCTTTAACGTTTCCTCATATCATTAGAGAAAGAACACGATTCGTTGTACCGTTTTCGACTCTAAATGAGCCCTATTAATTTTGTCTGAATTCAGTTCCCCCTCTCGCGCGAAGCGCGGAAGCTTTGACGTTTCCTTAAATTATTAGAGAAAGAACACGATACGTTGTACCGTTTTCGACTCTAAATAAGCCCTATTCATCTGAATTCAGTTTCCCCTCTCGCGCAAAGCGCGAAAGCTTTGACGTTTCCTCAAATTATTAGAGAAAGAACACGATTCGTTGTACCGTTTTCGACTCTAAATAAGCCCTATTAATTTTGTCTGAATTCAGTTTCCCCCTCTCGCGCGAAGCGCGAAAGCTTTGACGTTTCCTTAAATAATTAGAGAAAGAAGGCGATTCGTCGTACCGTTCTCGACTCGTCTAAATGAAGTACTCCCCTTCCGCGCGAAGCGCGGAATTTTTGGCGTTTCATCACAATATAGAGAAAGGAAGACGATTCCTCTTACCGTTTTCGAATCTAATTAAGCCCTAATTCATCTGAATTCAGGTCCCCCTCTTGCACGAAGCGCGAAAGCTTTGACGTTTCCTCAAATTATTAGAGAAAGAACACGATTCATTGTACCGTTTTCGACTTTTAAGAAGCCCAATTTGTCTGAATTCAGTTTGCCACTCTCGCGCGAAGCGCGGAAGCTTTGACGTTTCCTTAAATTATTTAGAGGAAGAAGACAATTCTTTGTACATACCGTTTTCGACTCTAAATAGGCCCTATTAATTTTGTCTGAATTCAGTTTCCCCCTCTCGCGCGAAGCGCGGAAGCTTTGACGTTTCCTTAAATTATTAGAGAAAGAAGAAGATTCGTCGTCGTTCTCGACTCGTCTAAATGAAGTTTTCCCCTTCGGCGCGAAGCGCGGAATTTTTTGCCTTTCATCACAATATAGAGAAAGGAAGACGATTCCTCGTACCGTTTTCGAATCTACTTAAGCCCTATTCATCTGAATTCAGGTCCCCCTCTTGCGCGAAGCGCGAAAGCTTTGACGTTTCCTCAAACTATTAGAGAAAGAACACGATACGTTGTACCGTTTTCGACTTTTAAGTAGCCCAATTTGTCTGAATTCAGCGCGGAAGCTTTGACGTTTCCTTAAATTATTAGAGAAAGAAGAAGATTCGTCGTCGTTCTCGACTCGTCTAAATGAAGATTTCCCCTTCGGCGCGAAGCGCGGAATTTTTTGCCTTTCATCACAATATAGAGAAAGGAAGACGATTCCTCGTACCGTTTTCGAATCTACTTAAGCCCTATTCATCTGAATTCAGGTCCCCCTCTTGCGCGAAGCGCGAAAGCTTTGACGTTTCCTCAAATTATTAGAGAAAGAACACGATACGTTGTACCGTTTTCGACTTTTAAGAAGCCCAATTTGTCTGAATTCAGTTTCCCACTCTCGCGCGAAGCGCGGAAGCTTTGACGTTTCCTTAAATTATTAGAGGAAGAAGACAATTCGTTTTACCGTTCTCGACTCGTCTAAATGAAGTTTCCCCTTCCGCGCGAAGTGCGGAATTTTTGACGTTTCATCACAATATATAGAAAGGAAGACGATTCGTCGTACCGTTGTTGACTCTTAAACCTTGTTTGAATTTAGTTTCCCCGAAAATTTTAAACTTCTGATAGTTCGTAGGGAAAAAAACTTGTCGGCCGACCGACAATATACATCTCACCGACTTCAAACTTCTGCATTGATATAGTACACGAGGATTGAGCAAGAATACCGACACAGCTGACCCGACACAGCAACATATTTTCCCGTGTCTTTCTTGCTCCGTCGACGAGACGACTCCACCCAACAGCCCCCTTCTCTCTTTTACTCCCACTCCTCCTCTCTCAGACTCTTACCTCCCTTCTCTCTCCTCTCTTTCATCCCCCGTTTCTTTTGTTTCCCTTTCACTCTCTTTTCTTCTTTTTTCCTTTTCTTTCTTTTCTTTCTCTTCCTTTCTTTCCTCTCCCTCTTTTTCTTTTTTCTCTTTCTTTCTTCTCTTTTCTTTCATTTCTTTTCCTTTCTTTCCTTTCTTTTCCTTTCTTTCTTTTCTTTTCCTTTTCTTTTTTTCTTTTCTTTCCCTTTACCCCTCTTTTTTCCCTCTCTTTTTTTTCCCTCTCTTTTTTCCCTCTCTTTTTTTCCCTCTCTTTTTTCCCCTCTCTTTTTTTCCCTCCCCTTTTTCTCTTTTTCCCGACGGCAGCGCAGTTTTACCGACAATATCCTGACAGGTGGGGGGGGGGGGGGGTGTCGCACCCCCCACACCCCCCCCCCCCCCTTTGGCGACGCCCCTGCCCACGATATGTGAAGTGTTACATGATGTTAGTATGGAACACTCGTTCGCAAATCTGTGCATGCTCAGCCCGAGTGGTGGGTAGCATGTTATCTCCCGGCAGCGTCATTTTTTTTTTGCGGCACAGATTGGGGCTTTTTTTTTTTTAAGAGGTCTTTCCGTAACCCTAACCCTAATCCTAACCCTAACCCTAAACTTTCCCATAGGCTCAACACGCACCTAACCCTAATCTGTGCCGCAGAAAAAAATAACGCCTCCCGGCAGTGCTTTGCACAGTAGCTTCTGGAAGGGATTTGTTTTACTAGTGTTACTGTTAGTGGCCACTATAAGGCCCTTAGACCCCTGTTACAATGAGCAAAAGGCCGGGCCAGGCCGCGGCCTGGCCTCGCACTGTAACAGGGCAAAAGGCCAAATGCGAGGCCAAACTGGCCGCGCATTTGGCCCTGCTCTTGAGGTAGTCTCGGCCGCGGCCTGGCCCCGCAATTTCTCAATGTAAACGCACGCAGGGCCATGCCGCGGCCTGGCCCCGCATTTTCTCATTGTTAACGCACCAAATGCGCGGCCAATTGCGCGGCCTGGCCCGGCCTCGCAATTTTGTGCGTTTACAGTGCGAGGCCAGGCCGCGCCTGGCCTCGCACTGTAAACGCACAAAATTGCGGGGCCGGGCCAGGCCCCGCAATTTTCTCACTGTAAACGGGGTCTGAGTGACTATAACAAACATAATTTTCTGTCTATTTGAGAATGGGTCAGTTTGCAAGAATTAATGGAGAAACTAGCATTTAGTTGAAAATCATGTGATATCACGAACATTTATACATCACTTGTGAAAATAAGTCATGGTTCAATTATATTTGGGGGGGGGGGGCTGGCGCCCCCCCCCCCCCAAGCCCCCCCACCAGTACGCCAGTGCGGGTCAGATTTGTTTTTTTAAAAAGCCCAATGTTTATGGCTATAATTACTCTCGTGGCACTTTTTCAAGCTGTATTTTCTTTTTGGTATGGATTGTGCCTTTACAAAGCCTAAAATCTGAATCTGAAAATTTCAGCTCTGAACCTTTTGGTCATTGAAAACATGGATAATACCAAAAGATGGTATCCCTTGTAGGTCCATTCCCTATCACGATGACATCGTTATTGAATAACTTCGATAGATGCAATAATTTGACATTTTGAAGCTGCATGTCTGCTAAATTCGCGAAGTTACCCGAGGTTTGAATGCATTATAAATTGAAATCTGCACTCTCTTGTACATTAGTTAGTGTGCTCTTTATATACTTATCTGTTTTGTGGGGCGGCCTTAAAATTGATAACGGACTTTTTGACAACTTTTTGAGGTTGTTAATTTTGCACCCTAATTATGTTTGTTCTGACCTCTCAGTCACCCGTTTAAGACACCGAAAGATATGTCAAAACTGATAAAGTTATCTTTCTTCTTTAAACTCGAGGACGTTTGTTGGGTAACGAGAATATGAGATAAACCTTTCATATCTATAGGGTCTATCTATTCTACCAATCCCTTTGCCAATTCGCGTGGAATTTAAGTAAATGGTGTCGCGTGGCTTGTCAATTTCACTGGCAAAATTCCCAAAGGAGATGGCGATAATTTTCTCGGCGTCTTACGATTTTCCAAGGCGTTTTTGAAGACGGAAAATGGAATGGGTTCATTTCTATTTAGAATTGAAAAAGAACGTACCGGTCAAGGTTGCAAAGTTTTAGTCTCAAACCATGGACCCTACTCCGGTACTAATTGACTTGTTGTGAACTCCACTAGGGTTCCAAGTCCGCCCTTGTCAGAACGCCCGATAAGAAATCACTTTTTGGTCGTTTAAAAGGAGATGTTACCAATCTCTCTTCATCATTTTCATTTCCTCGTCGCAGCATTTCAGAGTTCCCAGTTTTGGTTTGCCTTTTCTGTGAGTATGCTGAGATCTCTCCTCTTTTCCCCTCTTTTTTGTCTTCATAAAATACTGGTCTTATAGTTCAAAGTTGATATCAAAAAACAATAACTGTAATTGGTTTGAAAATATAAATTTGTTGCTAAAAATTATAAGGGAATTGATTAGAGTAAAGAAGAAGAAAAATATATTATTGAAATTGAACAGATGTATAATGTGCTTGGCGAATTTGGTTTGACTTCTCTAAAAACACAATTTTTTGGTTCAATATCCTGTACTTGGAATTATTGGTTAAATCTTTCGAATTTTAGATGTAGATGTACATTTACATGGTGATTTATGTTGCGCTTGACGTTTTTTTCATTCCCATTTATTAGTTTTACTTAGATTGTACTACTTATTCGTTTAAAAACACTATTTGAAATTTTATTTGAGAGGTGAATCAAAATCAGTTTCTTATCTACTACCTTAGTAAGTCATGAAGTTATTTTCATAATTATATGCATTATCGTCACGTGTGTTAGAAATTGCTCTTTGCAAATAACCAGTGGCGGGAATTTCAGTTGATTTGAATTGCAATGAATTTTGATTTAAAACAGAAAAATATCTTTATAGTATCTTCACAAACATATTTGCTCAAACCACATGCAAACAGGTATACAAAGATGTTGATTTCCTTGGAAATATTTCATGGATTTATGAAAATTATTGAGGAGTGTTGCATTGGTAAAATGGAACGGGGGCTTCGTGAATTGGCGCAGCGTGGATCCAGCCATTGAGGAGCATATTGGTATTTTTAGGGGGAGGGGCACTTCGTAATTATAGAAAAACGAATTATCAAAGCCATCGCTTATAAGAGGTCAATAACGGGCGTGATCCATTGTTTTCCTTCTTCTTATCCTTCCCCTTTCATTTATATTATCCCTTCTCCCTTTCCCCCTTTGTTTTTATTTTTTAATTATTATATGAGGAGGGAGGCACCTACCCGTAACTACACCACTGCATGCATGTGTGGTACAAAGTTTGTCGACTTAATAGCCATGGAAATCCATCCACTTGACTTGGAAAGCCTTTCCATTCCATTGTCAGAGGAACGAAGAAGCAATTAGAAAATTAATGATTATAATTAAATCAGGTTTCGTGTTATTTCCTGTTAAGAGGAAGAGCATAATTATTCAGAATGCAGAGTTACAGAACCATGTTTTAGAAAATAATTGATATGCCACTTGCGGTGACTGGCAAAATGTATATCGTGATCATCTGTTTTTAGAATTGCTCATTAAAATGTTTTCCAATAGTAAATTGGACTATCATCACCTTACCACTTGCAGTGAAACATTTGTTTTTTAAATTATTTATTAGAAGGTTTTCAAACGGTTAACGGGATCGACTATCAGCGATTTAACACTGGACATGACTTGCAAAATATTAAACATTTGTTTTTAGAGTTATGTATCAGAAGACTTTTTGGACTGTAGATTATTGATATACCACTTGCAGTGACTGGCAAAATTTATAATCGTTATGATTTTGTTTTTAACACTTCATTATTGGAAGTCTTTCAAATGTTAAACTCGTGTTCTCTTGGCTACCAAAGAAACCTTTGAGTACAAAATAATGCGAATCGATTCATGTTTGTCATCTTTCTTAATTTCTCGCATTTCGATTAAAGGAAGTCATGTTGATTGTTTGGTGGGTGTTTTTTTTTTGTTTACCGGACTGCAAAGAGAGCATGTGTTTGCTTGGAGGGTAAGCAACCATGCAGGGGACAGTTGGCTTTAAGTCCTCTCCGAGGGACTTGGTAATGAAGATATTTTGTGGTACCAAGGGGCACTAGGGTTTCGAACCCGGGATCTCACGATTTCGAGACCACTGCTCTATCACTGAGCCATCACGGCTCCTACCTCGTAAGTGGACTACAGTATTAGTTGTGTAAATTGGAGATTATTTCAATTTGTAGAAGTGTACATTTTAACCAAAGTGGTTGTTTTTATACAGTGTACATGCATTAACGTATTGTACTACCAATCTAAACCCTACAAAACAATTTGTTAAAGATACATTCGTTTGATTTCTCTCTCTTTTTTGTGAGAGGACCTATTAAATCAGAAGTGGGCGTCACTTCAGATTTGATATATTACACCCATAATTGCCTTTCAAATAAATTATAACAAAAATGTGAGCTACACATTGTTTGTCTACTTTCATGTAATGTATTTTATTTCACTGATGTATTCATCAATATGTAAACGACGCTCCTCCTAGACTAGATGTTGGTTTGCTGCCCTCAGACGTTACATCTATTTTATACATCATTCTATAGAATTTTTCTTTTGTCACTACATGTCTTTGCCCTGAGCTTGAGATGGGGGTTGGGGAGGGGGGGGGGGGAGGGGGTATCAGCGAATATAAAGAAATCATCCTGTTGATATTATCTTTGCATCATATCATAGTAGGTCCATGATCATATCATAATCGTCTTTGTATCTCTATCACAGTTGTATGAGGACTTAATGGGTAGGCGTATCTTCAATGTGCTCGAGGTAAAGATTGTCCTCATTATAATAGGCCTACTTATCGATTGTTTATCGACTTTCTGGCAGAGGGGGACAAGGCAGGGAATGCATTTTACATTGTACATGGCTATGAAAAGAAGTGTCCCCACTGCGAAAACCTCAAGAGTGGCTAATGGTTGTATTGTATTTTGTTTTGTTTGTAACGCTGCATGGGGGATTGAAGAGGAGAAGGGGAATGAGAAGGAAAAGAAGAAGGAGGAGGAGGAGGAGGAGGAGGAGTAATAGAAGGAAAAGAAGATGGAGGAGGAATAGATGCAGGGGAAGATTGGGGAAGAGAAGGAGGAGGGGAAAGGGAAGGAAAAGAAGGAGAAGAAGAAAGATGAAGAAAAAGAGAATCAGAAAAAGGACGAGGAGGAAGAGGAAGAGGAGGAGGAAGAGGAGGAGGAGGGGGGGAAATAAGAGGAAAATGGGAAGGGGAAAGACGGAAGGAAGAGTAGAAAGAAGAAACGGGAGGGGAGGGGGTGGATGAAAAGAAGATGAGGAGGAAGAGGAGAGGAAGGAGACATAAAGATCGTGATGAAAATCGTATAGTAAGACATCGTAATATTCGTAGTAAAACATGCATGATTATGCATGGGGAAAGGAGTGAAATAATATTCCGAATGCAGCGAAACTAAAGGCACTGCATTACTAAGCAGACGATATACAGTCCAACAGCAGGGATGCGAAAGTTTGTTCACCCATTCACGACATGAATATGCAAATCATATTAATTTCCTCTTTGAAGTTATCTGATGCACTCGCTCACAAGTGAACTGGAAAAGGGCTTGAAGATTCGACTTAAATGCTCTGATGGGAGCATAAATGTCGTTATTAATCAACGTCCACCCGACACTAAAGCAGACCTACAGTCATGTAAATTCAGGAAATTGAGTAAAAGTGCCTGAAATAGATATTGATTCAAAGACATTTCCGAAAAATCATCGCTTGCATCATGCAGATAACAATCTCGTCTAGTACCATCAACATCAGCTGTGCACATCAGAAAGTTTGTCTACCCTTGTAGCTCATGACTATGCAAATTATATTGTAATTAGGGAGCTCCAAGTCATGAATAGATGGATGGACAGTTGCGTCTAGAGCCAAGTATTTGTCATGGAAAAATATGGAGATAATAGAATTGTGAAGTGAGTGAAACTAAATGGAATGAAACGGAGAAATGGTTAAGAAAGGAGGATAGAATTCGCTATTATTACGTTAGTGATTGGTTTTGTTATTTTCAAAATGGATTAGAATTGACTGAATGTGTCGTCTATTATGAACTGAAAAGTATTGACATAAACAGGTCTATATACAAATTGAGTTGAATGAAACAGTAGAAATTCCTTTCTCTTTAAAACAGGAAGCTTGCTAAAGTGGTTGCTATATTGCACAATGACTTTCTTTCTTTGAGATAAAAAAAAACCCTTTCACATCGTAATTGTATAGGCTTTACAACTGTACTATATTGCATCACATAGTCAAGTCAGCAAGAGCAAGTATCTTCTTAAAGTTTGTTCACCTATTTCCCTCATGAATATGTTAATTTTGACACATAATTAAGAATTTATCTGATGATCTTTACATCGTACATGTCACTTGTATTAGCCTGTGTTGTATCGCAATTCAGCAACATCAATACAGTGTCTTTTTAAAGTTTGTTCACCCGTTTCCCTCATGAATATGCAAATTATACTGTATACTTTTTTTCTTCTTCACATTAAATACTGGTACTAGAATTCTAAATGCAATGTTGCTCCGCAAGTGGGCAGTATCTCCCTAAAGTTTGTTCACCGGTTTCCCTCATGAATATGCAAATTTAACTGCATATTTCAATATACTTCATACACTGGTTCAAGCTTACCAAGGGCAAGGCAAATGGCTTCCGAAAGTTTGTTCACCCAGCTTATGAATATGCAAATATTTTTGTACTCGTATTTATTTATATTACAAATGCCATTTCCCTTTCGCTCGTGTATGTATAGCTGGTGTTTTTGTATGCATCTGTTCATTGCCAACTATACTATTGAATTTCCAGCGGGGAAAACAAATCTTGATTTTAGTTTCAGAAGTCAACAAGGAAAGTAAGGTTTATCAGCCATTCCTTGCCATGAAGTTATACAAATATAAATTGTTAAAACTGAAAAGAGGAAGGAGAAGAGCTTTATTTAAATCGTTCTCTCTGTGTCGCTCAGCCGCAGACTAGACTCCACCCACAGTGGAATGATGTGAAAGTTTGTTCACCCATCATACACATGAATATTCATACATCATTATAATTTAAGATCTCGTCTGCATCAGTTCATTGTATAGATGCCTACTTCCATAGGAGCAAGTAGCCTATACAAGCATGATGATCACCCGACAACTACGGTGTTGTACCAAGAAAAACGTACATTTTACATGAAGATGATAATAAATCGGTAAAAATTTCTCCATTTTACCCATATTTTCCACTGCAGCAGTGCAATGATGGTGTATAAAATAGATGGAATAATCAAGATTCTCTGCCAAAACATATTTCTTAGTAATGCATTCAAGTGATGTGAGCTTTTTCAATCCAAATTCTGCTTTTACACTTCCTGTTGTTGGTTGTTGCTATGTTGGGAAAACCTTTCGAATATGTAGAGGCTTTCCAAATTGTATCATTTGCTTTTAGATAAATGTATTATATCAATGTGAAAAACATGAAGGGAACGAGCATCAGATTCTGAATCAGGGCTTTATTGCATGCATCGCATTTCCAACCGAGCATCCGAAAGTTTGTTCACCCGTTTTCCTCATGAATATTCATGATATTATAATTCGAGCGCCAACTCTATGAATAGATACATGTACACGATTTGCCATCGCATATAATGTATCCACCATCGGGACGAACCATCTCAATGTTACGTTCAAGTACGTACTCCATTGCGCCTTCTCGCCCCGCCCCCTCATCATCGGCTCGCATCAATAACCGTAGTCATGGGAACGACGGCGTAGGGAACCGTCGTGCATATTATTTTCCAATTTAACCCGCATGCAGTACCAGATACGTGTGTAGATTGAAGGCCTCGAATGGCGGCTATGCTATTAGGAGCATGTTATTGATTTTGGTGCTTTAATTGTACAGTAATTGTGCTTTAATTGAAATAAGAAGTGCAACATTATCAGGTTGTCCATATTAATTACGGATTTTCCGTGGAATCTTCCGTGGAATTAACTTATGGAGTTGGATGCCGAACGTCATGCATATACTAACATAATACATTTATCCATACATTAATACATACGAACTATTCTCTCTCTCTCTCTCTCTCTCCCTCTCTCTCGGGTTAAGTGTATTCCAATATTTCTTTATAAGAGAGAGAGAGAGAGAGAGAGGGGGGGGGGGTGTCTGAAATAAAATGCTGTATGGTGGCTTATCTTTGTGGAAATCGTTCTCACCATTTCAATTTGATAACAATTGTTTTTATTCTTATTCTGAATTACATTTATATATGTTTTTGTTGTGGGGATCCTATTTATGACCATATGTTTGCTTTGTATCTCGTATGTTTTATGTATTCTATTTTCTATTGCATGTTTTGCTTTACATTGTGAACTAATGTGTGCATTTGGGTAAACTTTTTTATACGAATCATTCAAGTTTTATGAATTAACTAAATGCAATGATCCTTGGTAACGTGCATAATTTCCCAAAGAGCCTAGTTCTTACCAAAAAATACACGTTTGTTTGGTTCTACTATTTTTCCAAAATATCTGGTTCTTGTTTTCGAAAAATATGGTTTCAGTGAATATTGATTAGAGAAAGTTCGTCCATCCTTGTGCTATAAACTGCTTCTCGCAGACTCTTCTCATGAATATTCATAAGAGAAAGTTTGTCGACCCTCCACTCAAGCGCGATTAATGATTTATAAGCAATTTGCTTCTTTGTGGTCCTGACCATATACATGTAATTACTTTATATTTGTATGTTTTATGTATGTTATTGTATTTTGTATATCTTATGTATTTTATTGTCTCTTGTATGTTTTATGTATTCTATTTTCTATTGTATGTTTTTCTTTTACATTGTAAAGTCTTGTGTGCATTTGGGTGCACTTTTATTTAATGAATTAGTTTTAATATGTCACTCAGATCATACAAGTTTTATAAATAAATTAATTGCAATTAACCTTATGTTTGTAATACGTGCCTCGTCGTAACGACACGAACAATTTCCCAAATATTCCGGCTGTTACACGATTGTTTGTTTCTACTTGGTTTTCCAAAATATATGGTTCTTGTTTTCGATGGTTTGTGTGAATATTGATTAGAGAAAGTTCTTCTACGACTCTTCATTCATGAATATTCATGAGGGAAAGTTTGTCGACCCTCCACTCAAGCACGATGAACGAAATGATGTATAATGCCGACACTGTCGAGAGAAAGATGTGCTTTACGTTTCGTATCGTTTTTCGGGCTGGGAGGATGATTCTGCCCTTCCATCCAATTACTTCTATCAAATTCTAGTGAAAAAATAAAACATAATCCTCTACATTATAGGGTTGTCACTTAATAGCATTGTAGTCTCCCTTTTATAACATAATGTATCTATTCATAGCAGTTCACTTCAGGTCCTTCTTAAAAGAAATATGCATTTATATATGGAAAATTGCGGACAATGTCGGCTGTCTGAATCTTGGTGGTTTTATTTTATTCGGGGTCTAGTCCCCGTCTCATTCACGTAGTGTATTTCGATTGTGTTACATTACATATACATGTACATAGTTTATTGTTTTTTTGAGAAGTTTTGCATTACACACATTGGTGATATGGACATTTGATATTATAGTAGAGTCAAAGTGTGTAGACCCCGCTGATATTTTTCGGGGACAAAGGTTTTTAAGTGTTTTTGAGTTGTTTGGAGGTCAATGATTAAAATTAGCTTGGGTAGTCCCCTCCTAACCCCCGGCAACTCTTGTAGGGGTCAAAATAAGGCCAAAATGGGGTCAATAGGGGGTCAATTTTTTTAAATGCCCTGATTATGTTAAAAGACATGTCAAATTGTTTGTCTCGTCATACTGAACAAAAAAGTGTACATGATCATATACCCCTGACCTCCCGTTAAGAAGTTATGGCCGGAAAAGTCAAAAGGTCAACGAACTTTCATTTGAGGGCAAAATACACTAAAAGTGTTGGGATCGATCAATTTTCATGTTTTTTGTGTCTATTTATATGTATTTTGATTTAGAAATTTGAATGAGACAATTTCTACTTAAGAAGACCGTATTCAAAAGATATAAGGGGTCAAAATAAGGTCATTTGGGGTCAAATGAGCTCCTTTGGGATCAAAATACACTAACAGACTTAGGAGTTATTTGTGTCAAATTATGTGTAAATTGATGAATAATAGTGAATGAATTTTTTTTTTTTTTTAAATTTAGAATACATATTCAATTGATGTAAGGAGTCATTATAAGGCCAAAATGGGGTCATTTGGGGTCAAAAATGTTTAATTGACCTAAATTGTGCTGTAATGCACTCTCACACTGAATGAGAAAGAGCAGTTTCATTCTAGGGTTAAAATACGATAGGAGTGACAACAAAGCCATAATAGTTCATTTTTTTTAAGTGTCACAATGCAGTTTACATGTAATTTAACTGGTGGCCACAATGTCAAATTAGCTTGATTGTTTTTATCTGCCCATCAGTTACATACACAACCCTGCGCTCTCTTACTAGGTATGGTAAATGTCTTAATTTGTTGCAACATACCTTTAAGGAGGGATAGATGTGACAAATCAGAGGTTCTACGCATAGTCGGAATCTTCAGAGACAGAGTCTTGATCATTATCGATATCCGAATCGGAGTCAGACTGTGGAGATTGGTCATCTGCTGGTATTAGGTTGGTCAAACGTGTAGGCAATGCAGGCTTGGTGTATCAAAGTGGGATGCAGTTGCCATCTTTCATGTGCCATCCATGGTGGAGAGGTGATGGAGGAGCATCTGGACTCCTGAAGTTCAGGAAGATGTATGCCTGATAGTTGGCTCGTCTGACCTTCATCTGATGTGAGTCGCAATCAGGTGGCATTCTCTGTGTTGCTTTTTTCTTCATACTCTCCCACTTCTTTGCTCTTGCCTCTGCTAAACTTGTACTAGTTTTGTCTTTGTAGATGAACTTAATTGTGAATTGCTCCATGTCGATTTGGGTGTCTTCTGATACAGGCAGCTGTTTCCCAAGTCCTTGGAGCAAACTCCTTCCTTCCTCTGACTTCATTGCCGATTCAAAGATGGATGGTTTGCCATGGCCATAGAAGCCAGAGACAGCGTCTGCACCAGTATGAACATGAAAGGGGACAATGACATCTGCCACTTCAGGACTGCAAAGCTTCTTACAGTGATAGACGAAGCCCTTCCTCTTGATGCCTAATGGTCCTTCAATCTGATGGGCTGCGTATGCTGCTAGAACCATAACATCTGTGTCTTCTGCATCGATAACAACAGTGTCTTCCACACCTGACTGTTGGAGCCGAACTTTGTTGCCTGGATTTTTGAACATATCATTGAACAGCCTGGATGTTGGCAGTGGATCATCTCTTCTCATAAATACATTTCGGCTACCTCCTACATAAGTAACGCCTGTACGCCTCTGATGTTCACTATCCTTGATACTCTCATCTAGGTCATAGGGATCATTCACAAAGGAAATTGTGGTCGCCTTTCTGTGACGACCTGCAACTATGTTGTAAATCTTGTTTGCATAATCGCCCCACGTGTAATCTGTACCATCCTGCTTCTCTCTATCCTCTGCTGATGGAGTACTAAGTCTCCAAATGAATCCCATGTCGACGAGTGCAATGTAGTTGTTAATTCCCAGGTCGAAATTCCAGTTGATACCAGTTGAAACCAGTAAGGATTTCCAACTGGTATCTACTGGTTTGAACTGGTCTCAACTGGTCTCAACTGGTACCAGTTGATACCAGTTGATACAATTTGGAAACCAGTATAAATACCAGTTGACATCTGAGACCAGTTGATATTACCAGTTGATTTACCAGTTGAAACCAGTAGATGATTACCAGTTGATTTACCAGTTGAAAACCAGTATGATTACCAGTTGATTTACCAGTTGAAAACCAGTAGATGATCACCAGTTGATTTACCAGTTGAAAACCAGTAGATGATTACCAGTTGATTCCAGTTGAAAACCAGTAGATGATTACCAGTTGAAAACCAGTAGATGAGTACCAGTTGATTTACCAGTTGAAAACCAGTAAGATTACCAGTTGATTTACCAGTTGAAAACCAGTAGATAATTACCAGTTGATTTACCAGTTGGAAACCAGTACGAATACCAGTTGATTTACCAGTTGAAAAACCAGTTCAATGTATCTCATGAATATTCATGATTTGCATGTTTTCACAGAAAATATAATTATCATGATCTTTCAAGCAAATGTGACAATGCACATACATTTTGTGATTTACATTTTCTTAGTTAATTATTGACAAATATATTACCCATGTCTGATCATGTTTTTCATCTAATTAAAGACGTAAAATTAGATATATTGATATATGTAATTACTAACCAGAAATAAAGTGTATAAATTTATATATATGTATGCACGAACAATATATGTCAAATCACACAATACACATCTGTAATCTACTTCAAATGATCATTGTGATGGGGTAATTGCAAGAGTTAGTATATGTGGTAAATTTGGTGGCCAGATTCTAATAATGATTATTGATTATCAGTTGATTGATTACTGGATAATCATCTGAAAAATCAACTGGTAAATCAACTGGTCTCAGTTAGCGTTGTTTCAATTTCCATATTAAAAACCAGTTGAATCTACTGGTTTCAACTGGTACCAGTTGCCTACTGGTTTCAACTGGAAATTCAACTGGTAAATCAACTGTTAATTCAACTGGTAAATCAACTGGTAATTCAACTGGTAAATCAACTGGTCTCAGTTAGCGTTGTTTCAATTTCCATATTAAAAACCAGTTGAATCTACTGGTTTCAACTGGTACCAGTTGACTTACTGGTTTTAACTGGTACCAGTTGCCTACTGGTTTCAACTGGAATTCCGACCTGGGAAGCGAGTTTATCTCCTCAAGATTGAGCTTGTCAACCAACTTTGATTTCATCACCTTTCTCAGTGTTCCGTTCACGTTAAAGATAGGTAGACATTCATCTGTAACACGATAATTGCATTACATCGCTCAGTCGAAATGTGTCCTCACATTTCTGAGCAAGAGAGATTACCTCTGTCATGGCCTTGTTCTCCATTGCATCAGTCTTTGTAACCCGAGATGTTCCTTTAACAATTGGTGGCTTGGTGAAACTGCAGCGTGAATTCCTGTGCATCGTGTCATCAAAGTTCTTCTCATCGGAAAACATCCTCTCTTTGAAAAATGATTGAACAAGCACTTCACCATCTTTGTGCGCATTCTCAAAGTCAACGACCAGCTGATCGGATGCCATCATACCAGACTGCAGAGACCTCAATGTTGGCTTGGTCTCATCAAACGGGTCACAGTCAAACTCACCCAGGCATTTGTCCAGATCTTGAACCCCTTTCTCATCTCTCTGCAGTCTCTTCTTGCAATTTTTTCTGTGATCCTTGGAAGAGTCTTTGAGGTTTGCCAGGATATGCAAGGAGTTTCTCACTTTGTTGCAAGCATTTGTGGTTTTTGTGTGTGCAAGTAACATCTTTTCGTTCTTCAAGATATGTTTCCATCCTGCTTTCATCTTTGAACCCTTGTTCATGGTCATCTCTATCCATAGATCTAGGGGTAAACAGGAATATGGTTTCCCGGTCATTGATTGGGAGAACAACCCCTCTTTCAAGTAGGTTTCCTTCTCTTCTGGTAGACTTGAGATCTCGAGCCAAAACTCAACCAGCCACTTGCTGTATTTGTCATTATCGTAGATGCGCAACCATGGAAACATCATCCTGAGAGAAGCTTTGAACGAATCCCAGTCTTGTGTCCGCAGAGCATGTATGTTCATGAGCAGTATTTCCACCATGTCCATGAAGCTTAGCCAGAACCTAGCCATTGGAGAATCAGATGCTTCAACGCTTTCAAATGCCTTTGTCACAAAAGATGTCAATTCTTCATTTTCCAGGAGATCTGCAGCTGCTGCTTGCAACTGCGCTTGTGAACATGTAGATGGATTTTTGAGAATCTCAAGGCTGACTTTAAGTTCAGGTGACAGATCTACCCCACTGGAAAGTTCATGTCGAATGACTCTGTGCATGAGTACCTCATACATGAGAGTCAGACATCTTATGCTCCTGTTGTAGTGCTTCCCACGAAGTGCCTGGTCAACCGAACCTTCTGCGATGATGTCTGCTGCGACAAGAATGTCAGATAATCCCGAGCCTTGAAAGCGCTTGTTGATTGCTGATATGAATGACAATTGAGTGTGGAATGGACCAAGGACAGGGAGGATAAGCTCAAATTTGCCTTGATTCTCATTCTTTAGTTGTACCATCAATGCATACACAGGTTGGTCACCAACAAGCTGAATGAATGACATTGACTTGGCTACAGCTGCAGAAACCATCCTACACATGACCTCATGAACTACTGATTTCTGAGGTGGCTTTGGAAATGTCAGGAAATAGTGAGCAGAACTCTTTGTAACATTTCCCTGGATTTTCGCCTGGAAGCCAGTGAAACCTCCAACCTTTTGATCAGGAACTTGGATGTTATGTCCTGCATTATTAGTCCGAGCCAATGAATGCACTGCACTCCTCTTTCTTTGCCCACAACTCGTCGGAAGAGATGTATTAACTTCAGTACGCACTTCTAGCTGACCACGTTTTACTGTTTTGTATGGATGTACTTTGAGCTGTTCAGAAGTTACTTGTTTTAGGTCATCGGACTTGACCAACTGAAGAGGGGAGCATTCGTCTCCTGTGGCTGTGAAGTGATCAGGCTGTTAGTGTATTTTGATCCCAAATGACCTTATTTTGACCCCTTATATCTACTGAATACGGTTTTCTCAAGTAGAAATTGTCTCATTCAAATTTCTAAATAAAAATACATATAAATAGACACAAAAAACATGAAAATTGATCGATCCTAACACTTTTAGTGTATTTTGCCCTCAAATGAAAGTTCGTTGACCTTTTGACTTTTCCGGCCATAACTTCTTAACGGGAGGTCAGGGGTATATGATCATGTACACTTTTTTGTTCAGTATGACGAGACAAACAATTTGACATGTCTTTTAACATAATCAGGGCATTTAAAAAAATTGACCCCCTATTGACCCCATTTTGACCTTATTTTGACCCCTACGAGAGTTGCCGGGAGTTAGGAGGGGACTACCCAAGCTAATTTTAATCATTGACCTCCAAACAACTCAAAAACACTTAAAAACCTTTGTCCCCGAAAAATATCAGCGGGGTCTACACACTTTGACTCTACTATTACTACCTAGAATGTCACTTTGTCCAGTCTTGAAAAAACCCTCTACCCCAAAATGAAGATTGATGGTAATGTCTATGATTCCATGTAGGCCATGTCGTGTGGGTCAATGTAAATGTATAATTTCTAGCTTGGTGTTATCCCTCCATCTTTTTTGCCAGCATCGAGGAACCCCCTAGTTTGTCAGACGAAATTGTTAGTCATTCTCGGCTGCTCTAGATTTTGAATAAACATGAGGCAAAGTTTGTTGGCCTTCTCGCCGCGAGGCGTAATGACACGTTTACGTGGGAGAAGAAAGTTATGAATATTTATGAGCAGGGAAGGCGGAGCTTGCAAAGTTTGTCGACCCGACGGACTGCAAGATGTATACAGTGTAATGTGTGCTGTATGTAAATATCGCGAAAGACTTTCTCGTGTAATCACAATCCAACTATTTTGTATATAACTAATAGTGTCTGTATGATGAGACTACAATAGATGCTATGCATTAGATGCTCCTGTCAGAGACTGGCATTATTTTTTAGGCTCTACTCAAGGCTTTAAATATTGTGGCAGTCCACGCTCTCGTCGTTTAAATCTAAAAGTCCCTAGTGTGACTGTGAGGAACCCCATAATTTGTCAGACAAAATTGTTAATCATCTCGGCTGCTCTATATTTTGAATAAACATGAGGTAAAGTTTGTTGGCCTTCTCACCGCTAAGCGTAATTACACGCGTTTACGTGGGAGAAGAAAGTTATGAATATTTATGAGCAGGGAAGGCGGAGCTTGCAAAGTTTGTCGACCCGACGGACTGCACGATGTACGCAGTGTAATATATGTGCTGTATGTAAATATCGCGAAAGACTTTCTCATGTAATCACAATCCAACTATTTTGTACGTAACGAATAGTGCCTGTACGATGAGACTACAATAGACGCTATGCATTAGATGCTCCTGTCAGAGACTGGCATTATTATTTAGGCTCTACTCAAGGCTTTAAATATTGTGGCAGTCCACGCTCTCGTCGTTTAAATCTAAAAGTCCCTAGTGTGACTGAGGAACCCCCTAATTTGTGAGACAAAATTGTTAGTCATCTCGGCTGCTCTAGGTTTGAATAAACATGAGGCAAAGTTTGTTGGCCCTCTCACCGCTAGGCGTAATTACACGCGTTTACGTGGGAGAAGAAAGTTATGAATATTTATGAGCAGGGAAGGCGGAGCTTGCAAAGTTTGTCGACCCGAATACTTGCACATGGTGGTGCTGTATGTAATATCGCAAAAGACTTTCCCACGTAATCACAATGCAACTCTTTGTGTAGTTTGCAGGCACATACTCTAGTAAATCGTTGTAAGAATCAGTGTCTGACTGTCTGCACGATGAGACTACAGTAGACTCTATCTTTAGCTGGTCCTGTCAGAGACTGACATTATTATCTAGGCTCTATTCAAGGCTTTAAATATTAGAGTGTCAAATTAGAGTCTGCGGTTGCAGACTACTCGGTATTTGAGTGAGTGTGTTTGTATGTGTGGTGTGTGCGATTCTATGCGTTGTTCTTCCTCCGGCGCTGATTACATGGATATTCATACATCTACTGATGAATAAACATGATGTGATCGGAAACGAAAAGTTTGTCGACCCAGCCACATCTGCTTTCTCTGGCTGATGCATGTGATGCAGTTGTAAACTGTGTGGAGGGAAAAGTGAAACACCAGTATCTGAATAGCTGGCGTAAAACAAGGACCACGCATTTTTGGAGCCAACATCTGATGAAATACTGGCTGTGCTTGGAGGGAAAAGCCGATAACCGGTATATTTTTGTTACTAGACTGGCCGAAATCATAGGAAATCTGAGGGTGAGTTTTGGGGCAATCATCACTATTAATTTCTAACAAATGTTGTCATCCCCAGTTTCTTTTTATTGCAGATGGGTGTTGATGGCAAGTGCATGTTTACAGTTTTAGTTTATTTGCTAGGGTTATAAGTTTTACAATTTTAAGTATTTGTCATTCGTTTTCTTTCTGAGTCTTTAGGTTTATAACAATTATTAAGACGCATTGTAAGCAAGAATAGATAACACTTAATGTGTGATATATACATATTGGACCTTCTGTTTTTCATCTTCTAGCCAGCCAGACATAAGACTAGATTGAAATAATGATAAGAATGTATTAAGTTGTAATATTTGTATCATTATCATGTGGTACAGGAATAAGGCGTTATAATATTATATACATGTACATCGCCAAGTAATAGGCTTATCGATTTTTGGAGTGAATGTAAATCTTTAGATATGGGTGTATGTGTGTTTACAAGATATTCAAGGGTTTTCTAAAGTTCTATTCAATATTTTATTGAATTTACGCCGCCTTTGTAATTGTAGATCATTCTACACAAAGATATATCTGCTTTTTCTCAATACGAATCGATATTATTTGCCTTTTATGCATGGACAAGATGTATTTGGAGGCACAATTGCAAGCCCGTTCTAGAGAAGTTATTAGACGGACTTGCTGGATAAATAAGCCTACATCTATACAGATCCTAGATTTTTATAAATTGAAAGGTTTTGAAAGCATTTATCAAGATGGTGGTTTCAAGAATTTACCAAACTTTCTGCAGATTATATTTGATGACGATCAAGCAACGTAGATCATCTATTTAATGACAATTTGAGATGATCACGTCATGAAATAGACGCTGACAACCCTTTAAAGTTTCGGCAATTTGAAAAGTTTTGTGGTTGATATTATTTGTGTGATTTCTACATCAGACGTCTAGATTCTAGGGAGTCCGGTACCTCGGGCTCTAGTATGATAAAGAATAGAAAAGGCAAACAATTTCATACTTTTCTTGTAATTACCAACAGTTGCACGGCATGACCGCTCAAAAGAAAAACATTTCGACACAAAAAGAATTTTCTCCGGGGTTTTTCCGCCTCGGCTCAGAGGCCGATTTTCTTTTAGAGTTTAACAGCGCGGTTTTCCCCGCCCGTTAAATTCTTTTGTGTTCACAAAAGTTATCATGCGAGTCAACCCAACATTTGTTTGTTACTGCTTTTAGCCTTTTGCATACAATGCAATAGGTTATAACCTTAATTTTTACGGCCCTTTTCCCACGCAGCTGATCAGTAAACGCTTCCGAAAGTGATAACGATGTCGTTATAACATACTCGCATGTGCAGAAGGCTAAAAGCTGCATGAAGCGATAATTGAACTGTAAATTGCTCAAATGATGTGAGAGAGAGAAAGTTTCATGATGAAATCCAAGTTTTTAAAGACCATTAAAATTGGCAGTTACGGCTTACGCAAGTTGCTTGATATCTGCATAGATCTGCATGTCTGACAATATTATCAACGACCACCCCCCCCCCCCCCCCCTCCCCGGAGTTATTTGTCTTCTGAATTTCACTTTTTCAGGGAACTCTGTCCTTTTTTTTCTTTTTTCTTCTTCTCTATTTCTTGCAGAGTATTTATTCCTCGATTAGCAGAACAAAAGAAGGGTACCCTGTTAACTTTATTACCATCATCACCCCTACCACTATAAACAGTTGAGACTTGAAGGGGGGGGGGGGAGGCTCCGTATAGAAAATTTGCAATGTAGTAGAGAGAGAGAGAGTTCCCTTACAAGAAGGTGATATTCAGCTCGCGGTAAGACAAGAAGATAAACATTGATCAGCTGTGCGCAAAGGAATGTTACAGGTCTCTAAACAAATAGCTTTGTTTGTCAAGAAAGGTTAACAATGGGTTGAAGAAAGCCATTCAAGATATTTTATGACAACATGCACGGCCCGGCTCATTACCAGTATTTTTTCTGTCCGTTGCGCAATAATACCAGTAGTGTTCAAGATAAGATAAGACATTTATTGGAATTTAGAAAGTAGCAAATTTGCGGATGAGCCCAAACTAAACACAACCTAGGCATTATTTTGTCCTTAATCGTCATGTGTTGGGAGACTCGTTTCGAGTAATTATGGGGCGAAATAACATTTTCCCGCCTTTTTTTAATATTTAAATTTGCAGTGTAAATGTATGTGAATGTATATGGCGGGCTAAGGCATTATTGATACAGCAAACTTGTTAGTCGTTTTTAGCTTTGTTCCTCTTTTCCGTCCAAATTGTATGGGTTTATTTCTCTTTCTGTACCCCATTTTCAGCAATGATATTAAGAAGAACTTGTCTTGTTCTTAAGTGGATTTTACTGAGTAAATTAAACAATTATTTTTCTTCTTCCTTTTCATCAACCGGCATTCACATTATTAAATGTTATTCATTTTCTTTCATGCCTTTCATTGACAAATACCTTGCATAGCGTAAATTACCAGTAGTTTTATATTTTTTTATTTCGAAATACTACTCCCCCGCATGAGATGCTAAAACGATTGATGAGAGCAGTGATGGGGAAACCACAAATGGCTGATGTAAATTATGAAACTGTACTGAAATAGCTTATTTGCTATGGATGATTTGTGTACAATACGTGAACCTGCGTGCATAATTATTGGGTGTTGCATTTACCAAGGAGTAACTCCTTGCATTTACAGAGTGAAAGAAATTCCGTCGCAGACTCTTTTGTTCTTCAAAACGGATCGCTTGCGGTGGAAAGTGAGAGAGAGAGAGATGGCAAAGTTTGTTGAACTGGTTCTGAACCGCTGCATTGCGCGGCCTGTCTCAATGCATGCATAATGCATGAGTGCGCCAGAGGACAGGATTTGGTTGGCTGGTCAGATCAACTCAGGGACAGCCCCTTGGTTTGAGTATGCATGAGATGAAAAGTTTGTTCACCCAAGGCTTGCTGACGTAGACGATATCAAGGAAAGTCCTACTGTTGAATAATTCATAAGGCGAAAGTTTGTTCACCCAAGGATTGCTGACGCAGACGCGTACCGAGGAAAGTCATGCTGTTGAATAATTCATAAGGCGAAAAGTTTGTTCACCTTGCTAGATCGAGATGTTTTTGCAGCAGTTAAAGCCATGCATGCATAGAGAACTTCGTAGAAAATACATTCTGGCATTGATGAGATCAAGTTAATAATTTAGTAAACATTACTCCTCTTTTATCCAAAATAATCCAATCTATATTTTCATTTTGTGCAGCTTCAACTGTAAAAGGGTACATGAAGATAAGAGATTGAGATAGATTAAAACCGTGCTCAGAATATCAGCTTTGGCCCTATAATTATAAACATTAAAATCTATTGTATTCCAAATCTTCCTGCAATTTTATTGTATCTTACCATGCATTGTATCTATCTGTAATGTTAAGTCAAACACATTAAATATTTATTGTAATGTTTAATAATTTATCAAAGGACATACAATTATTAATCTTAAGTTGTTTGTTTTTTTTTTTTTTTTTTTTTTTAAAGGCCCAAGTTTATTCAAATTGATGCAGTACCAGGCACCGAGTACTTTGAATCATTTTTTTAAATCTTTTTCATTAATTATAATATCACAACCATTCTTCCCGGATTCTAAGCAAAACGTGGAGCCTGGAGGTCAAATTTAGCTTGTTATTTCTCTTTCGTTTTCTGTTGTTTTTTATGTTGCTTGTATAGCAATATCCTGTTCACCGATCCAAAACTTATGATCTTTGGAGTGTGGTTAAAATTTATGATTCTCAGTTCCTGTTTTTTTTAACCACAGGATATGAACCTACATGTATTCTTGTTAATTAAATTTGATTATTAATACACATGGATAGGCTTTTACACTTTGATGTGATATAGTGTATTGACATTCATTTTGCGGATATATTGAGATCAGATTGTTAATCAGAAAATGTTTTAATTTTCAAAGTATGTAGTCTATGGATAGGCGTAAAGTATTTCAGTAGGCCTTTTGTGGCGGACATATTAACCTTTCTGTCTGTTTGACAATTTGGATACTTATAGATGCCTCTCTCTCTCTCTCTCTCTCTCTCTTTCTTTCTTTCTTTCTTTATATTTCTCTCTCTTTCTTTCTTGGATGGTTTCTACTTTCTAAATTGTCCTCAGTTTTTGTACTGCTTCTTAAATACTGCAACAATATTGCATGGCCTTTAACTGAAGAAAGTTTGTCCATGTCCATGATATTAGTCATTGCATTGACCAGATCACCTGACACAATATCTTGTATTTAAAGGTTCCAAATGAGTCACATGACCCAGCTTATCACGTGGGCCGCATTAGGGTTTATCTTTGTTGTTTTTCCTTGTTTTCCTTGGCAACAATGGATAGCTGTGGAGTATGGCGACAGGATTAGTGCAGACACTGCAGAGACAGACAAATAGATTTTTTCAAGAACGATCTCATGCCCTGCCATTTTTTTAGCAGTAATCAGTAAAAATAACAATTTTTTTAAAACTGAAAACTTGAAAAGGATTATTTGGCACTTTTTTTGGCCAATATTGGGGATTTAAAAATCTATCTTATCTCCTTTAATGAGGTAGTAACAGGACAGAATTAGTTGAAGTCTAAACATTTTTCAGAATACGTACTGCACCAGTATTCATTTTTGAAAAGATATCAATCTGGTGCTCGCTTGTGGTCTGAAGTTCTGCCAAGAGGGATCATGATTTTGGTCTAAAAAAGTTGAAGGAAACCTGATCCAGTTGCTCGACTTAATTCATGTCTGGCCTACTGTCGGGAGCGAGAGGGTTCATTCCAAGTTTATACACACGTTGCCAATTTCAGGATCACGATCAGTGATGAAATTGAATGCATTGACATTCATTTAACTAAACTAAAGCCAGGTTGCTGGTGCTGTAAATTCTGGACAACTCCCACTGAGATCTCTCTAAAGTTCAGTGCCAATTTTAGATTCTGGTTGTTGTGGGCAGAGGTGGACGAGTTCACGGCTGGTTTATTGGAAAGAGGCTGTTTTTCTGTCTGGTTTTGATCTCCTAGAAAATGGAAATGCAGTAAGAACTGAACAATAAGATCCTTGTTCTTGAATCCCACTACTTGCATTGTTTCCTATTTTGGTGAGGTTGGTCTGGTTTCAATTTGGACAAAGCTTTATCACTTGGAAAACAGTGTGGGAGAGGAAAGACCTTTTATGCTTATGAATTGAAAGAATTGTGATGATAGTTATATGAAAAAGAACAACATTTATTTTATAGGCGTAAATAAAATGTTGGGGGTGCCTCCCGCCTCACACCTTCTATTAACTTTCCCTCCTTTTTCTTATCTTCATCTATCCTTATCTCCTCCTTGCCTCAATCTTCTCTTTACTTTCCCTCCTCTCTCTTATCTCTATCTATCCCTGTCTCATCTTTACTGTCAATGCTTTGTGTATCAACACTGTCATGCTCAGAGCCAGTAAAGCCTTTTTTTACACTTAAAGCAGGGACTTGATACATAGATTCCTACATGAAGTAATATTCCATTTCGCCTTCTGTCCAGTCGACCTTCCGACTTCACCATTTCTTTCTCTGAGGGTCTATCCATGAATCTATTACAATATCCGTGGTTAGTCTTTCGCTAACGCACATAAGCTCTTCTTCTTTCAATCTCACTTAACCTGTATTGCATTCCCATGTATCTACATAGGCTTGATGACGCAAAGACTCATGAATAAAACAAAACCCTGACATTTCTCCAAGGTAAACTATTGGGGCCTATCTTGTTCATTTAGTACAGCTGCTGCCGTGATCTCTGAAACCTTTGTTTAGCCAATAGCCAGTGTGCATGTACATGTAGGTCTGCTTACCTATATCTATTCATGGAGTAACTAGGCTAGTAACTCCATGATCTATTCGAACTTAATTTGCATGCCATTTGATAGATGCCAATGTGATGCTGCCCCCATATCTTGTTCCAGATTCACACCAATCTATATTGACAGTCAGTGGCAAAACCTCAGCCAGTATGCAACCTATGCAAGGCATCTGGCAGGTATTATCACTAGCCTCTCGCCAGGCTTTGCCTTCTATTCTAAAGTTTTATCTTTCTCCTCTCTTCCTTTTGGTCTCCATCTTGACATTCGTCCATATAGTTGTTCCATGAATGAAATTTTTCCTAAAGACAGTATATGATGACAGAAAGTAACATCATTAATTGATAGTCATATATCAATAGAATTCATTTTTTGATGAAATATTGGACGAAAAATGTCATTGTGTCTTACAGGATGTACTGCACAGAATCACCCATCAGTGTATCAAGGGGGCTTTTTGAGGTTGTATAATTGCATAAATTCACAATAACAATTATCAAGATCACAGTTATTTCATGCAGACCCCCCCCCCCCCCTCCCCTCCCCATAACTTGGATCGCCCTGTGCAACCCTGGAAAAATTGAAGTGCAATGTCCCAAAATAAGTTCTAGGGCGCACTTGGCAATGTCTGTTAAAGCTGCCTGTTTGTCACAATCGCCACAGCACCATGGGTTCTTGAATGTGTCATGAAAACGACAGCCGAGAATGCCCTTGCCAATTCTGCTGAAGTACGTCCTTCACAAACCTTCACAAAGTTCGGAGGCCACATCACACCCGAAGAGTGATATGTCACATGGTGTCACGAATCTCTGGTCTAGGTGAAAGGGGTCAGACGGCTATTGTTTGCATTTACTGATGGGGAAAAGGTGCTCTCTTTCAAATCAAAGCTGTTCTATTTATATACCTCTGAGTCTGATCATGTACAGGTCTGAATGACCTGTAAAGTAAAGATTGTGAATAGAGTCTGTGAAGTGTGAACAACGCTCCATCGACTATTGCTCCATAATTTAAATCGATTCCCTTCACTAATGGAATTCCTAATTTCAGTTTTGGACTAGATACTACACCTTGCCTTAACCCTATAAACCAAACTGAAAGGCCAACTGCAACCACACATATAAGGCCTGAATATAACCCTCACCCTAAAATTAACCCTAACCCTCACCTGGGCATTAATTATGTTCATAAAGCACTTTGCCTGTGCAGAATAATGTTGGGACGCAAACAACGAGTATTGTGAGCATCTAATGATGTTAGACGAATCAGGTTCAATGGAACTAAAGAGGAAAACTTAACTGAACTTGGTTTTGCGGCCTGTCACATTTCTTGGTATTAAAATTAAGTTCATGTATTGTTCGGTCAAGCTAAAAAGTTCCTTAAACTTCAACTTTTGTGTCAAATAGAATTGCTTGTGTTTTGCTAAAACTGTTTTTCCTGACTAAGCACAGCGGGGGAGGTACAGATGTTAGTCATTTCCTACATTCAGATAAAAAGCAGATATTGAACCTGATGACTGAAAAACACCTTGAATACTGGTATAGTGATACTAAAATACAGTGTCAACTGTCAAGGAGAAAAACTAAAGGGGAAGTAACTGATAATATAGGTGGATATACTAGTAGAGAGAGTGTAAGCATGTAGTAGTAGGTCCATGATGAAAGAGAGAGAGGGGGGGGGGGGGAGAAGGGCCCATATACTATGGTGAAAAAGTAAGTCATGCCTTAAATCAGTCTCGCCTCCCTGCTTAAAAATACTTAACTGTTTTCTTTTCACCTTCATCAAAAGCTGCTTATGAGGCATGAACATTGGGCTGAATTGGCAGAAATGTTCCTCTTTTTGTGCCTCCTGTCTATATTTTGGATTAAATAACAATAATGGCATGAATAATGGCATAACACATGCTTGGTTTGATCTCTTAAAAACAGACCTTGTGGGAAATCACTGGAGTGCATAAGGCCACAGATTTTTGCAGGTCGTTGTGCCTTAGTTTGTATTAATTTTCACGACAATAGGATTTAGACAATAAAATTGGACTCCACCCATTTTATGGAGTTATGAAACACGTCTAATTGGAAAACTAACACAAATGTATATGCCACGTTTGTGCTATTTTTATTAGAGGTTTGATGAAGAAACATATGCTACAAATTGCTCTCCATGTAACTTAGAAAAGAAAGCTTGAAAACCAACAAAACATCATTATTTCATAAACTAATTCATGTAAAGATGATAACAGACTAATTAACAAAGATCTAGGTTGTAGAAAATGTAAAGATAGAGAGAGTGTGTGAGAGAGAGAGAGAGATGCACACTTCATACAGAAAACAATATGTATAGACATTACATTTATAGATAGAAAGAGAGAGAGAGAGAGAGAAGGGGGAGGGGTGCAAGCAAGCAAACAGCTGTGTTCGTCATACAATATTCTATGTGCGTACATTCATCAAATATCAGAGGGAAAAAAGATGGAATTGTCTATAAATTTCTAATAGTACCACGTAATTATTGATTTCTCACTCAAGCGTTTCCGCTTACGCAAATACACCACATGGCGACCTACCCGAAAGTCTGGTCGAGTCGACATTGAGAAATATTTAATATATATTCCCATTCTGACAATAGTAATTGGTTTTAGGTGTGTTGTATTTCTCCCCAGCATCAATTGTATTGTGTGTACATGTAGGGCCTATTACTGTGTATGAGAGATTGTGTATAGATAGTCAAGTGTGTACACTCCTATTAATGTGCAGGCCTTTAATATTGTTATTAAAATAATTATATATATTTGTTACCAAGGATTGCCTTTCCTTCTTTAATATTTCAGCTGTTGAAAAGACATGGTTTGTCTTAATTTGCACGTTCAAGTTTCAATCATTTTATTATTTTTCATTTGTTGGTATCTTTCATTTGCTGCAAATTCAGGTTCATATTCAAGATTTATGACTGGTTGAGAAAGGGATAATGGCAGCCAGCCTTGGCAGCAAAGAATTCCAATTTTGTTATAAAGATTTAGGTTTTGATGCTATAATTGTATAAAGTTGTAATCTATACATTATTACCATTTATATGTTGGATTTTTGATGTTGGTTGTTGCTTCTTTCTTAGACTCAGATTTTATTATGAGACCAAATTGTATTAATATTAGAAATCTTGTAAGTAAAATTCATTGTTTATGAAGTCACAGTCCCTTGTGAGGCTTACAGCTGCTGTTGCTGCCAAAGTTTGTTGACCCATATGAACCCTCGCCAGCCAACAAATCAGAGAAAGTGATTGCTGGTTGCCTAGTCCCATCAGCCAATCAGCTTCCAGAAGTGGGAAACTCTGATACATATCCATGAGAGGCCTTCTCTTGTCTTAATAAATATTCATAAAGGGGGAGGTGGAGATGTGCTGAATATGTATGAGGGAAAGTTTGTTCACCCGCTTTGTTGTGGCTGGGGAAATGAAATGATGCCTGCCTGGCTGGCCTTTCAAGGAGGAAATATGAATGATTAAATGGAGGGAAAAAATGAGGCTCATCCTGGCTGTGTCTGCCTGTTCGTGTAATTTGATCTCTGTGGTTGGCTTAGTCATGATTTCAATATAATACCTTCTTGAAAGAGATGGACAAAAGCAAGTGGATTAGAAGGGATTTATAATCTGAATTATGAATCATGTTCATTTGACATGTCTCTTGTAAATAGTATATTTAGTAAAAGGGGGCTCGAGTTTGAATAACCTGGATTCTAATAAGTTTTTTTTTTTTTTGGGGGGGGGGGGGGGGTGCTAATAAAATGAAAATATTCAGTCAATAATTTAATTGACTACATTTTTAATAGAATATTGCACCCTTTTCTTGTCTCCCCCTCTGTTGGTTTGAGATTTTTTTCTAAAGCAAAAAAAAAATAAAAATGAAATAAAGGTAAAACAAAACAGAACAAGAAAGTGTATCAATTAAAATGCCCCTGCAGGTGAAAGGAAAAAATTGATTACATGGAAATCCATGTGTCCTATCTATTAGGCAAGGTAGCAAAAGTGGGAGTTTCTCTTTTGCTGATGTAGAAGATCTTTTACGCTGTTGATTTTAGATTTTAATCAATTTTTTGCTTGTTTTATCTTGACACAGATCTTGTTGACCCTCTAATCATTTGCATCATCACCAACTACTAGACCAAACTCTGATGCTACATTCCGCCAACGCCTCAGGAGGGGAAAGGTGACACACTCAAAGCCATCATTTCAAGTGGAACTTCTGTGAATTATTCGTCTTGATTACCAATCACTCAACGTCATGGCCAAATTCGACTGCGTTGATCGCTGCATCAGCGGCGTGTTCTACAAACTTGGACGCCAGGTGCACAAGCACCGGCTCATCTTCTTGCTCGTACCGCTCGCCATGGTGACTTTCCTAATGACGGGATTTACGCATTTCGTCATCGACGATAACGTGGAGTACCTGTTCACACCGGAAAACAGCCAGAGTCGTGACGATCGCGCAACGACGAAGGAACTCTTTATGACGGGAGACGAGGGGGAGGAGTTTCTGCCGAACCGTGAGCTTGACCTCTTCATCCGACGCGGAAGACTGATCATCCTGCCAGCAGAGGGCGACAACATCATGAAGCAGGAGATGTTCGAGGAGATCGTGAAGCTGGACGAGAAGATCCGGACGATCAGTCTCCACGACAACGGAACCCTGGATAACTACGACACCCTCTGCATGAAGTGGCTCGGAAGCTGCTTGGACAACAACATCATGACGATCTACCGTGACAACGTAGCCATGTTTGAGCACATCAACCTGACCTACCCGTACTTCGAAACCCCACAGTATCCTCTCTTCATCGGTCCCAACCTTGGGGGCGTCAAGTTCGTCGACGACACCGATGTCGTCGAGAGCGCCGAGAACGTCCTACTGATCTACACTCTCTCCACGGGCACCAAAGAGAAGGACCACCTGGCCGAGGACTGGGAGAAGGTCTTCGACAAGCTCATCGAGAAATCTGCACTGGAGATGAAGCACATCAAGCTGGCACGGAGCACGTCTCGCTCGCTCTCGCACGAGATCACCGAGGCCAGCATCCATATCGTTCCGCGCTTCGCCGCCACGTTTTGCATGATGATCATCTTTGCTGTTCTCTCCTGTATCATGAGGGACTGGGTTTTGAGTAAGCCATGGTTAGGGTTCCTGGGCGTCTTGTCGGCGGTGTTTGCAGTCATCTCAGCCGTCGGACTTCTCAGCTACTGCGGGCTCAAGTTCAACGAGATTGTCTCACTCATGCCCTTCCTTGTCCTTGGTAGGTTTATTTTATTTTCCGCATTACTTCATCATCATCAAGAATCATCTGAGCATGATGTAGTCTATAGTGTCACAAGTTAATGAATAATTTTTCTCATTTTTTCCACTGAGTTTCCTATATCTGAAGTTAATTTCAATGGGAAAATATAGTCATCATCCTCATCTATTGTCAAAATTCCTTCTCCTTTTACTAAAGTGTAGTAATATATGATCTCTTTTTCTTTTGTGTCATCTGTTACATGAACAAGTCCTCTTAACTGTATATCAGGGGTTGATCGCGAAGACCACAAATAACATTCATGTTATCTCCCCATACCACAGTAGATCACCCAAAATTGAATCTTTGCTTTGTTCTTGTAGTATGTCAGTAAAATTATTTATATTTGCATTGTTTCTCATTCCTCCAGGTGTTGGAGTTGACAACATGTTCATCATGATCGCCGGGTGGCGTCAGCTCAGCATCTACGTCCCCACCGAGGAGCGCATGGCGCGCACCTTCTCCGAGGCTGCTGTCTCCATCACCATCACCAACCTGACCGACATGCTCGCCTTCATCATCGGTGCCACCACCTCCCTACCCGGTGTCAGAACCTTCTGTATCTACGCGGGCGTGGCCATGCTCTTCGTCTACTTCTACCAGCTGTCATTCTTCGGTGCCTGCATGGCCTACATTGGAGAGAGGGAGGCCAACAACATGCATTGCTATGCATGCAAGAAGGTGAGAAAGAAATAGGGTCCCATTAGACCTCCCTGCATGGTCACTGACAGGTGGTTATCTCATCAAATAAGCTCTCAATTAACATAAGAAAGAGAGGATCATGGGGATACCAATGGTCACCACTTAGGCATTGTTTGCTATATAGAGGGAGCGAGTAGCTACAAGTGGTACAGTGGGGCTTTAAAGGGATAGAGGTAGGGTTGCGGCTCTAAGTGAGGAGCCGATGTGAGGGTCCAAGAATGAAGGAAGGTCATGCCCCCAAGTGAACAACGTAATTTGGACAATTCTTTTTTTTTGGTAGCCAATACATGTGCAGAAACCTAAAAGTGACCCTTTAAAAGTTTTGAAATGTTTTCTATGAAAGTGTGAGATTTGCTTAAACATCCTTTCAGTACTTTTAGGCTGACTGCTACTCTGTAGAGTGTAGATATATCTTATTGAGTTGTTCATACCTAAATTTCTCTCTGTTAAGATCAAGTTTCATTGTTAGCTAGAGATGATTTTTACCTTTTGAGTAATCTTGTTCTCAGCTTAAGAAACAGTTTCCCTGCCATACATATTCTTTCATTTAGTGATCACTTTCCATTTATCTGTCTGTATAGGTTGTGCCCAGGGAGGAAGCGCCCAACAAGTTTTACCAGATCTTCTGCGCGGGAGGCGTCTCCAAGACGACCCGGACCAAGGCTGCGGACATGGAGCATGGCATCATGAAGTTCTTCGGAGAACAGTTTGGACCCTTCATCATGAAGAGCCCCTGCAAGATCTTGATCGTCCTGACGTACCTTGGTTACCTTGCCGGCGCCATCTACGGTCTCTTCCACATCACGCAGGGGCTCCAGCTGAACAGCCTGGCCCGGGACGACTCACCGGCGTTCGTCTACTACAGCTACGAAGACGAGTACTTCAAGAGGTTCGGCCCCGTTGTCAGCATCATCATGCAGGACGACGTTGAATACTGGAACCCTGAGACACAGCAGAAGATTGAGGACCTGACGCAAACATTCGAGGAAAGCGACTACATCTACGGGAAGCAGTTGACGGAATCGTGGTTGCGCATGTACCTGATGTTTCTAAAGCAGGCCGTAGGCACAACAGAGGTGGATAAAACAACTTTCGTTACCGTCCTGCAGAATCAGTTCTTGACGCAACCAATGTTTAAGCAGTATTCATTGGATATTAATTTTAGAAAGGATGAGAATGGAGTAGCTACAGACATCGATGCGTCGCGTTTCCTTGTTATGTCAAAGGATATGATGAACACAACTCGAGAGGGCGACATGATGATCGAGGCTCGGGACATTGCCGAAGCAAGCGACTTCAATCTCACAGTATTCAACCCAGCATTTATTGTTTACGATCAATACATTGGGGTATTGCCAAACACCCTCCAAACTCTAGGTATCGCGATAGCCTGCATGTTTTTTGTTGCCTTGGTGATGATACCTCATCCTGTCTGTGCATTATGGGTAACATTCTGTGTCGTCTCCATAGATACAGGGGTCATAGGGTACATGTCACTGTGGGATGTGCCACTTGACCCTATCTCTATGCTAAACATTATCCTCTGCATAGGATTCAGTGTGGACTTCTCAGCGCACATCACGTACGCGTTCGTCATCGCGCCAAAGGACAAGCCGAACGATCGCGCCATATCGGCATTGCGAGCTCTCGGCATGCCCATCCTTCAAGGAGCGCTGTCATCGATCCTCGCAATCTCCGTCCTGTCGACGGCGCCTGTCTACGTCTTTCGCATCTTCTTCAAGACGCTGTTCCTCGTCATGATTTTCGGAGCCTACCATGGACTCATGCTCCTTCCCGTGATCTTATCCTACATGGGACATTGTATGCCTCACAAAAAGGAGGAGGACAAGGAGAAATATTACGAAAAACCAGCACTCCCTACAAGCGAAAAAGACATTCAGGACTTCAAATCGCTCAAAGGTACGGGGGAAATCAACACCAAATTACCTTATCATACTGTGGTCTTTGATGGAGAGCAGGAAATCTTAGTAGTTGACCTCAAGGTTTCAGTTGTATGATATCCCTAAAAGATGAAAGATCAGGCTTAGCCTACCTACCGACTGTAAATACGCTTTTGCAGCTTATGCCAGAAAAATATTTCATCATGACTTCTGTGAAGAAAGGTTGCGAAACCAAAGACGATTTGTTTCTTCAATTTGAGGTCTTGAAATAATTCCCAATGACAGACCAAAATTCCTTTGCATTTGATTGTTATCGAGATGTGCAACGAATGATTTAAATTGACATGTTAGTCTGAAATACCTCAAATTATCGAATTATATCTAGCATTTTCCTTTATACAAAAAGAACCTCTATGATTGTGAATGTGAATGTTTATTGATAATAATGTTAATAACTCTCTCTCTTTCCTTTTTTTTCTATTTCTCCATAATCTTGGACATGTACAGCATATAGACACGAAAACGGTAAAATTCCAACGATCGATCAATGTTTTGTTCCCCTTTCATTGCTTGATATTCCTATAACAAGCATCCCTTATGAAAACTGAGTGTCGATTGTTTTTTTCAGCCTGTGATCACAATTTTTTTCAGCCCATGATCATGATTTGTTTTGTCTGTGAAGTCAGTGTTTTCTATATTCTGTTTATATATGCATGGTTTCATGTTATGACCGTGTGGATTTTTTCTGTCCTAGAATATACTATTCTTTTCCTCATTTTGAAATGATACAGCCGATTCTCATTCATACCATGACCACATTTCAGTCATTTAATAAAAAATACCCTTAAATCAGTCAAAGGAAAAACATCTTGGACTCGAGCAAATTCTTATTCTGTCTTTGTTGAGACTGAGAATAAGTTAAACTACATGTAATTTTCAAAACGATAGAAATGCATACACTTAATGCTAAAGCCAACACTATAGAGGTGTAACTAGTATGTTTAAAGTTTTAATCCACCGAATTTAAAATTTCACTCGTCAAAATTTTTCAACTGCTGACTTGATTAACATTTGTGATTTTAAGTGTATGCATGCAACATTAGAGGAACATTTTCCCATGAAATATCACTGTTCTCTTTCAGTCTGTTTTTCTTTTCTTTTGTTCTTTTTTTGCCTGACTGAATATCCTCTTTTGATTTATGGTGTGATAACTGTATCATTTTTATTCAATGCTGTTGTTTTTTCCGCTCTTTCCTCTCTCTATTTTTTCAGTTCTCTGATCCCTGCATTATTATTTTGATCTGAATTACTGTTAACGATTAAGGTCTGTTTAAAGCCAGAAGGGAATTAACTCACATACTTATTAAACACAGAGTTAATCCTCTTCTAGTTCTGTACAGACATCTTTTGCAGTTTGAATGCATCAGTGTTTTCTTCCTTTAAGGCTTGATGTTGTACTTTCTTTTCTTAAATTACCCCCATTTCATTATTTTGTGATTTGTCTGGATTTTTGTTTGTAATTGTTTCATTTACAAAATGACACCTTGCTAATGTATGTCGTAGCTTTATTTGTTTTCGGTCGGGAAAAAGACTGTATTTTTGTTGTTTTGTTGTTGTTGCAAATCTTGTGCATCAACATATTTCTGCAATGCTATTGATGTCATTTTCCTGGGATGTCGTAGACCAAATATCAATTTACTGTGTATTACATGTATGTGCCACTGTGACATTATTTCTACACATTATACATATATTTATATGAGAAATATTTGTTTCTATATATATTTTGGTCAGTTTAAAACACCACGAGTCCTAAATATGCGTAGCGTAGGTTTGATACAAAGATATATATATATTTTACTGGTAGTTAAGTAGTAGCTTAGAGAAGTAGTAACGAAAGTAGTTACATTACAGATTGATTTAGTTCATATTTATTATTCTATGAGAATAATGCAATTTTATCTTTTTGTGAAAGGAGTTTATTATATTAAAGCCTAAGTTTATTCAGAACAAAAGTCAAATATGCGTAAAAGAAGCAATCGAGCAGTTAAATATATTACAGAGAAACACAATACCACATTATTTTATTGTAGTTTAGAGTGTTAAGTAGAAAAGAAAAACCAAATCAAGATCATTTAAGACAATATGTTTCACAGGGTTCATTACATAACTCATATATTGTTGAATTTTGATAAGCATTTTATGTATTGCATGAAAAGTAGTGTCAGTCAACAAGTACTTTAGACATGGAGGTTTTGTGGACCACTATTGAAGAAAACAACAAGCATTCGTGCTAATCAGGGTGTTCTATCCTACAAGTGGAAAAATAACTTTAAACATGTTTAATGATTTACTTCTAAGGTAAAGCATGACCATTCCTTTGTTAACTATTGGTTTCTTTTAGATTGCAAAGCTTAACCAAATATATGTGTTTTGGAGCGGTCGCCATTTTGTTCTCACGCCAAACTAGATTGAAGCACCGTGCCTTTACCTAACTGAAGTAGATTCGTAGACGCCTGTCGTCGATTTGTAGGAACAACTTATAGATACATAGTAAAAGATGCTCAGACTAGCATTTTGATAGATATTTTGTAGTTTATGTAAGGATTGGAAAATTGTGTAAATGTACATAAAAGAGTCTATATTGCTGCACATTTTCCTTTCCACGATTAGTTGACAACATATTTTAGGCAATTTATTCTTATTTTTAGTTTTGATAAAGACCGCCGGATATTCGAAATTTAATTTTTTCCTAGCTGAAGGAAGAAGTTTTGTTGATAATTATTAAGTAATTATTATATATTGTCCACGAAATAACGTTGATAATATGGCAAATCTATGTCAAAGGATATGAATACAACTCTTGTATTTGCAATAGTTGTTGACAGTAAGTTGAGGCTTTGATTTTGCAAATTCTTATGTTTAATGCTTTGAAATGATTCTTCTTATGACAAATTGAGGCAATTAATGAATGGTGCTGGATTGCAGATGGGTCGAGATTATTTAGTAAAGTGTGCTTTAGATAAGCAGACTTTAGGAGATCGCTTGAAAAGATACATTCTATTAGTCCCGATTCCGATAGATGAAATACGGATGAAGAGGGAAAAAATGAAGACGCAGAGTTTTACTTTGAATGCCGACAGAGTGCATACGAGTATTACCAGCTATATTATTATTGCGATTTACGTTGTTTCTGTTTATTTATGAAGGATATTTCCAAGTTTGGAGTATACTTGATTATTCAAACCTCATTCAGGTATTGAGGTATCTTGCAATATCGCAAAGACGATATATCATAATTATATTCAGTTATCATTGTGCTGTTTGTATTTTTGTTTATGTTATGGATGTATAGGCCTATCTGCAATAAAATATGACGATAAAATGTACACTGAAAAATATTTGTCTGACGTTTTTGCCTTATGTAATAGAGATAGATTAGTTGTTGACGATGATTGGTCGATACGTTGCATGATTGGTTAATAATTGGACTGTGATTGTTTGAGTGAGTGCTTGAATGAGTGAATTATTTATTCATTTATTGATTGAATGATTTGAGGATCGATTGATTGATTGATTTGTTTTGAGCGCAAGAGAATGGATTATTCATTGAATGATAGGAGGATTGAAAGATTGATTGATTTATTGAGCTAGCGAGTGAATGATTTATTCATTTACTGATTGATTGACTGAAAGATTGAGTTAATTAATAAAAGATTGGTTGAATGATTGGAGGATTTATTGAGTGCTTGCTTGCTTGAGTGATTGACTAATTTGTTTTGAGCGAGCAAGTGAATGGATTATTCATTGAATGATAAGAGGATTGAAAGATTGGTTGATTGATTGATTTTATTGAGCTAGCGAGTGAATGATTTATTCATTTACTGATTGATTGATTGGAGGAACGATTGACTGAAAGATTGAGTTAATGAATAAAAGATTGGTTGAATGATTGGAAGACCGATTGAAATAACGATTGAATTAATGAATTAATTAATGAAAGATTTTGATTTAATGTATTATTCGACTTGCCCATAGATTAACGTGTTAAGATAGTTGATGTTGCATTGTTATTCAACAATTTTATTTTTCTGAATTGCTTGATTTAATGATTATTAAAAAAGAATAAAGGATTAATATGTCATTGGTGACGATAACAATTATAAGGATGAAAATGTCGCAATTCAGATTTAACGATCAAAAATAGCTCTGACAAACATTTACAACCGTCCTTTAATTTATAGTTTTCTTTCTCTTGTAAACATGCGAGTTAAGTGCCTAAAAATCCCCAGTGAAACATGGATTACAAAGATAATATTTTGTTAGGGGAAAAAAGTACAACTGACCCTGTTTATATTTTGTAAGTAACAAAAAAAAAGGTGCAACATTACTGAACTATAAAAACGAAGATGTGGCATAACCCTAGCAAACTGTTGTGGGAGGGGGGGGGGGGGGGAGCATATTTCGGTCTTATTACGGATATGCTATACTGTATTATAGAACGGGTTCATCGATTAAAGGGGAGGGGGTGTTGGAGAAATGTTCTTCACCCTTATTCATATCTCTCTCCCTCTCTCTCTCTCTCTCTCTCTCTATATATTTATATATCTAAGTATAGGCCTATATATTTTACCTATTTAATAGCTATCGATCTATCTTTCTCTCTTTCTCCATATTTTTTTCTCTTGATTATTCCTCTCCCCCCCCCCCCCTCTCTCTCTACGTATCTTTCTTTTTCTTTTCTTTTCTTTGTTTCTCTCTCTCTCTTCTTCTTCTTCTTCTTCTCTTTCTCTCTCTCTCTCCCTTTCTCCCTCTCTCTCTCTCTCTCTCTTTCTCCCTCTCTCTCTCTCTCTCTCTTTCTCCGCCTCCCACCCCACCTCACCCATGTATTCTCTTCTCGTAGCTATGCCTCTGCCACAATATCAATTATGTATAGAGAGAAAAAAAACGATGAAATAGCTATAATCATGCTCGTTACCTTGCCAAACCGGAAAGTTAGCTGATTTGCATAGAATAGGTTTGAAACCTTATTTTGGTTTTGACCCGAACCAAATTTATAGGCCAGCGGGAAACAGGATGGGTTTCAGAACAAGTCTGGTCCCGTGATCAAGGTCAAGGGTAGGTCAAAAGGCTTGGATCGTGCAAGGACTTCTTTTGCTGTTTTCGATGAGTCCTCGCGGTTTTGTTTTAGATACAACCTCGAAACAAAATACATGTTGTGTGCTTGTTTTGAAACAGTGTTATGATGTATGCATGGGCACATCCAAACAGAGATAAAGAACGCCTTGTGTTACCAGCAAAACCATTACAAACATGAAAATTCATACCACACGATGCCCCTCTTTTCACCTCGTACAGGATTTGAGCACATCTGATGGTTGTAATGCAAGATTCAAGATGTATTTATTTATTTCCACTAACATGAAAAAATACGTTCATGGCCAGTAACAAAAAGTTCATCGTCAACAAGAATAAATTCATGAACAATAACAAAAAAGTTATAAAGACATTGAAAATGCGCAAAGGAGGTGGTCTGTAAAAAAGCACAGCTTAAACACAGATCACCTTTACAAGAACAGCAAATAAATAGATTTAAGAAGAAGAAGATTAATTATAAAATAGAATAGATTAGAATTAGAAAATGGAAATGAGTTCATATTCCTGCTATCATGAGTTAGACATTTTTCTAAATTATGAGTGGGAGACTGACGAGAGAGAGAGAGAGAGAGAGGGAGAAATGGGGGAGGGGGGGGGGGGGCTACAAATTATAAAACAAAGATGGAGGAAAAGACTAAGATAAAGCAGCACAAAATTGTATTTCCATCAACTGCAGTGTACTCTTTAAAATAATAATTTAGCCTATATCTGCATTAGATTTAGTTAGATTAGTATTTGTCTACGGGTTTCAGTTTGATATCAATAGTTTATCAATATTTATATTATGTCTATAACAGGTCTGACCTCGGTCTTATAACCCTGACCAAGTTTCGATTCCCAACAAAACTATTGAAAGTAATGTGGGTCACTCCTCTGCTCTCCACCTTGTGCAAACATAGGTACAGTACATTCATCCAAGTTGAATGATAAATATGATGAAATTGCAAATGAGGCAGTTTCTATTCTACTTCTAGTGTCCTATTGTATTCAGGAGTATCTAATTTGGAGGGGGCATATAGTTGCTTAACACCATTTCAACCACCGCCACCATCTTCATTACAACCACCACCAGTCCACCGAAACCACCATCACAACTGCAGTCATGATGATGATGATGGTGGTGTTGATGATGATGATGATGATGATGGTGATGATGATGATGATGATGGTAGTGGTTGTGGTGGTTGTGGTGGTGGTGGTGGTAGTAGTGTGTGTAGTGGGGATGGTAACGATTATGAGTGGGGCTGATAGATACCAGTTGTGGTTTTGATGATGACGGTGACAAGAGTAATGATGGTGCTAGACCTAACTGCTAGACCTAACTGTTGTGAATGATTTGACGATGATGGTATTGTGTGGGTACTGTTGGCGGTGGTGGTGGTGCATGGTGCTGCTGCTGGTTGGTGGTGGTAGTACTAGTGAGGGATGTGATGATGCTGATGGTGACAGTAGTGATGGTGACTTGTGACGATACTTCTATTGGTGAAAGAATTGACGATGATAGCCGGTGTGATGCTTCTGGTGGTGGCAATGATATTTGTCGGTACCAGTTGTGGCGTGGTAAATAACTGACAGGTAGTAGCTTTCTTAACCCCCCCCCCTCTCTCTCTCTCTCTCTCTCTCTCTCTCTCTCTCTCTCCGTTTTCAAAGTTAGTTCACCAACCCATATACCCCCTACGGACTAATACATTACATACACCATCAAATCAAACTTTGTAGTCTGCTATACAATTTATTTGAAGAACAAAAAACGAGTGAACTTTTATCTATTTTCTTCTCTCTGTATCCATATTTCCCCATCTTTCCCCCCTTCCATCATGCACTATAATAGATCATGCATTACAATCAGATTAAGGAGGTAGGGTATACATGTACAAGCTCTTTCACCAGATCATCGTTAACGATGCTATACCACGAGGCGCGCCAAAAAAGCGAACAATACCGGTAAATGTTTTTCCAATCGATAACCTATCCCGCGAGTCACCCCTCCAAAAAGTTTGTTGGCCTCCACACACAAAAGGTAAACACACTAACTTGTGTTCTGCTGATGTTTCGGCATTCATTCACAGGTGTTCGCTGGAGTCGAGACATCATTTGAGCTTACACAGGAGAACACTGTCTTGAGATGCGTTCGATTTCGTTGCCTCGGAGCAGACGATCTGGAATATTAACAATTTTATGCATTTTAGACTTGGCGCCATTTTTGGAGCTTTGTGGGATTACGGGGAGTTTTACGCTCATACTTGGAATTATCAATTGGTGAGTGTTTCATAAGTTTAACGTATATAAATTGGCTCTCAGATACAATCCATTACTTTTAGATTGATACATGTATCTGTGTACTGTATTATGAGGGTCAATATCTGACCCCAACATTTTCATGAATATTTAATGGCGAACAAGGTTTGTTCATGATGGAAGCCAAAGATAACGAGTGTTTCCTTTTCTTCGCCACGTTTAGTGTTTAGCGATTTGTTGTTGTAGATAAGATAAGATATATTTGCAGATGAGGAGATAGAATGGTAATTTCTTCTTAACACCTTAATGTACATTCATCCTTGTTACATAATTAACTCATAATCCTCGGTGTCAGCTTGTAAGATAAGAAGATGAATTTGGAAGGGGTCGAATGTTTCTTTTTCATAAATTAATTTGACCACTTCCACTGTTCATTAATCTAGGCCTATACTATAGGCTATCATACTTATGCTCGTCTATTTCTTTCTGATTCTGTGGGCCTTCTCCAATACCAATCCCCCACTCTCTCTCTCTCTCTCCAGTGGTAGGTTCATGCTCTCTCTCTCTCTATCCCTCTCCCCTCTCTCTCCCCCTCTCTCTCCCCCTCTCTCTCTCTCCCTCTGTCTCTGTCTCTCTCTCGCTATTTCTCTTTCTCCCATCCCTCTCGCCAATTTTAAGCTGATTATCTATTTATTGTCTTGAGTATACCCCCAAGCCGCTGTTCGATATAGGAAAATCGACAGACTTATATTCAACTGACAACGTGGTATAGGCTGCCACGCATCCTCATACCAGGGCAAGGGTACTGTCTTCTTCTTCTCCTCCTTCTACTTCTTCTTCCTCTTCTACTTCTTCTTCCTCTTCTACTTCTTCTTCCTCTTACTCTTCTTCTTCTTCCTCTTCTTTCTCCTCTGTTTCTTCTTCTTCATTCTTCTTCTTAATTCTTCTTCTTCATCGTCTTCTTCTTCTTCTTCTTCTTCTTCTTCTTTTTTGTCTTCCTCTTCTTCTTCTCCCTCTTCTTCATCTTCTTCTACCCGGTCATATACCTGTAAGATTGTCTCGCACCAACATCTGTTTACCAGTACATTAATAGATAATGCCTCTAATACCGATTAAAATGTCTTGAACAAAGAACGTATTAAGATAAGACTTGCTTCTTTACTGAGATAAAGTATTGGTTGAGGCACAATGATTTGTTGATAAAGTGTCAAATTAGGGTCTGTGCCTGCAGACTACTAGTAAATGGAGTTTCGTTCTTTCCTAGGAATTGTCATCTTCCATACCCTCTATCACCGCTTTACCAACAGAAGTCCTACGGAAACATTGTGCTTGAACTTTTATCAAGAGTGACGATGAGGATGGAATAACACCAAAAACACACCTTTTCATTATACATGCATTGGGTGCTCTTGCATAGTAATCGCATTGCAATAAAACGTTATTGCAATCCATAGTTTCTGCGTTTTGTGAATTTATATAGATCATTATTAGGCCTAATCATTATGAAAGATTTACTGAAGCTTATATCCTGATAATAGACAAGGAATACAAATTGATATAATGGGGGGGGGGGGGGGGTAGCAAAGTTGATTCCGTACACATTCATGGGTAACATCCCCGGGTAACATCTTGGTAATTTTTATTTCGTGGTTTCATCAGATCTTTCCTCCACTCACCTTCAAAAGTTGCGATACCAAAAACACGACATTCAACTATATATTTCCCAGAAAAACACGCACGTTATAGCTTTACCTGGTAAACAGAAAAATCCTCATTTGCCCTCATGTTTTATAGTGTCATTAGGGTTTATCATGTTTGCTAACCAGGTTGAACAAAGGGATGATTTTGGGATGTGTAAACGTTTTAAAGTTTGTAGAGGACAAAACCCTTTATAACAGACCCTATATGATTATCATTATGATGACCAAAATCATGAAAACACGACGGCAGTCTCAGTAGTCTTGTCCGTCCTAACGTGTAAACAATGTAGTGAAATAATAATTATGAACACAAAGATTTGTTTGGATATACACCACTGACTAGGTTATTGGAATTGTCCCTAAGTTGATTTCTTTAAAATCTTGTAGATTACATTTAAACCCCAAACGATAAACTATTATTGAAAGAGATCCTAACTTTGAAATGCTATTCTCTTTTACAATGTCCCGAATCTCTGGCTTTGAAAAGCCACTATCATTGCCAAGCTTACATGTATTCTTTGCAGAGACTTTTGTGTCAACTTCAAGGCTGTATACTGTATACAGACAACGACTTTTTTTTTATAAGTCGAGTCAGCAAACTTTATTCATAAAGGATTTTTTTTTTGGACGAACCAGACAGAGTGATTTTCTGCACCTTCCTTTCATATTGTCAGTTGAACAATGACGATGATTTCTATTTGTCTACTTGCTGGAAGTACCACAAAATGGGTATTGAATTTGAAGTAAATTCATCAAAAGGAACTTTGCTTGAATCTATCGAGCGAAAAGAGCAAACTTTACTTCTTCAGTCTACGCTGATTTTATAAGTGTTTCATGTACACACTCAACATAGCTCGAGCTGCTGTTGGCTGTTGTCATGTTATTTGTAGACTTCGTAGATTTTTATTGACTCTTTGACCCCCTCTCGGGGTATGAGAGTACAAACAAACATAGTAGGCACAGGCAACATTATTTTGTGGGGATGGGGGGGGGGGGCATTCCAATAGACCGACAGCCCACGAGACCTACACAACAAAGAAATACACCTGTACATGTACAAAAGGACAGATAAGGAAAAGGGTCAAACTATAGTAAATCGTCATGCAGTTCGGAGTCAGTAGTCTACTCATTCTGTTAACCCCGTGCAACCCTGTGTCTAAAATCACTACCTACAGCATACCACTCACTACAGCATACCACTCACTACAGCATACCACTCACTACAGCATACCACTCACTACAGCATACCACTCACTACAGCATACCACTCACTACAGCATACCACTCACTACAGCATACCACTCTACGAAAACATAAAAGCAGAAGAAAATCAGAGAAGCATATACCGCATGGTGAAAGTTTGAATGAAATCGGACAAAATTGAGAAAGTTATGAATTTGTTAAACTTGCAATCACTATGTGGGTTCTTCATTTTGGCTAAATCGGTATGAATGTCTTTGTGATGTGGTGGCGGAAATATTTCCCGTTTCTTCCAACACACAAAATGACTGTAAAATGTCAATATTTCAAAAATGTATGACTCGATTAATTTTCCTATGATTCTATGTTATTCTATTGAAAACTGTCGTATACAGGTAGTGAGTATGATTTCAAACGGATTGATTAAACTAGACCTGTCTTATTCAAGAAAACAAAAAATATTCAATTTAAAATCTCTTGCCTGTAAACAAAATCCTGACTGTCTGTTTTGTATATCTTACTGTCATGACGTTATGTAAGGTCGACCATTGGCATCTCACAATGGATTTGTCAAATCAGAAAAGGACAACAAGTTATAGATGGCTGACATGCATTCGATTAGCTGAACAAAAAGAGGAGATTCTTGAAGTTTTCTTGAAGAAGACATTCGAAGGTCGAGAAACCCTGAAAATACAGTGGATCGTCATTCATCTTCTGAAGTGTTTTTGAAAAACAGCGAAAATCGGCCTTCCGATAGAATGACAATGTTAATGTTTGCAGGGTTTGCAAGGCCACGCTTTATATGTAAGTATGTACCTTCGGGAAAGAAAAACTTAAGAAGCATTATTACGATTGTCAGAGAGTGGATCAGGACAGACGTCCTTATTATAGATTTAAGTTATTGGAAAGTGGAGAGAGAGAGAGAGAGAGAGAGAGAAAGAGAGAAAAAGAGAGAAAGGGGGCTGATGGGGTGCAAACTGTGTTACAAAGAGTCACAATAGTGTGTATGATGGAGAGCGAGATAAAATGAGTGAACGATGGGCTATAATTTGAATATGCTCTATTCTTTAAATAAAAAAAAGTTCTTTATAGTATTAGAACACATGACATGTTTTTTTTTAAAATTTGATTTGATTCTGTTTATTATAATAAAAGTACATGCAGCTGGAAAACTGAATTGCTCAATTTACAATACACCACAATAAACGATCAAAATATTAATGACTAAAACGTACAACCATAAATTATGCATAATGAAACAAAATAAAACACTCAAATTTTACATCAAAATCGAAATATATCACACATTTAAAAAATGTTAAAAATGTGACAAAGTTATGATCGGGAGAGCAAGGAAAATGTAAACAGTTGTTTCTGTCGACACGTGAGAGAGTAGGGGACAGTGAATGTGACCACTATACATAGATTGCCTTTACTGAGAGGCATTGTCAATAGGTTGGACAAAAGACTCATTCATGTGGCCTCCATTATAATGCAGGGTCAAGAGCTGACCACAGACCTGGGCTAGGAAAACAAACTTGACCATTGCCATCCGTATGCCAAGGACAGTGGTTTCGTATATCCGTAGTGTACGTGCTTATGACGGTGTATCGGTAGTAGATGAAGACATACTAACATCGATGAAAAAAGAATACGTGTAATTGATGAGGGAGAGATAATTGGGAGATATTATATGGAGAGAGGGGAAAGGGGAGAGGGAAGATAGTTTAGGGTTAGTGAGGGAAAGAGAGAATGAGTGAGAAAGGACGGAATATGCAGAGTGATAGACAGAGAGAGAGAGAGAGGGAGGGAGAGAGGGGGGGGAGAGAAAGAGAGAGGGGGAGAAGAGAAAGAGAGAGAGGGGACGACAGAGGGGGTAATTTTATGAGGAAAAAGAGATGGAGGGAAAGAGAATGATGGAAGATAGATCGAAGAAGAGAGAGAGAGAGAGAGAGAGAGAGAGAGAGAGGATGAAAGAGAGATTGAGAGAGAGGGGAGAGGATGAGAGAGGGAGAGAGAGAGAGAGAGAGAGAGGAGGGGGATGCAAAGTGAGAGATAATAATAATTGTGTCGAGCGAAGGCAAAGAGATGAAGAGCGCTCGAAAACAAAAATCCTGCTCCCGCTGCCTTACTTTAATATATACCCTGCTTATACAGACTGCGAATGTTATTTACACTCATCAAGTATAGCAGAAAGTTTGTTCACCTTGCCGAGGATAAAAGCCTGTTCACCTTCCCGAGGATAGAAAGCATGTTCACCTTGCCAAGTAAAGCTTGTTCACCTTACCAAGGCTAGAACAGACAATGCAGACAATGTAATCACGAATACCAGCACATTCAAGTAACATACATTGATTGTAGTTGTAGAAATCCTGCTCACGCCTGCCCCACTTACAGACTGCGAATGTTATTTACACTCATCGAGTAGCATAAAGTTTGTTCACCTTACCGAGGATAAAAGCCTGTTCACCTTGCCAGTGAGAGAAAGCTTGTTCACCTTGCATGCCTCGGATAGAAAGCGCGTTCACCTTGACAAGGACAAAGCAGACAATGCTAGCACGACTACCAGCACATTCAAGTAACTACATTGATTGTAACTATAGATTATTTCCGGAAAATACTACAGATACTACTACACAAACAATGCTTACCCGCGAATATATCGTGTAAACTGACTAGTAAAAGGCGGGTCGTCAGGAATGGTTATTCATTGCTTTCCTGCATCAAAATTTAACTGTTGTAAAACAGGTGGCCATTTTTATTTACCTACAATCATCCTCCCCCTCCCCCAGTGCTCAAATTCCCTAACCCTGTATTTTCCTCTGCTTTCCATGAATTTACCTGACCTTAAAAAATGCAAATGCTCTCCAATGAAATTTAAAACATTTCCCTATTCGACCGATTTCTTAAATTGCCATGACAACGCAGATGAGATACAATCATCAATTGTAGGTAAAAATCATCCTGACGTCATTGGTCAACTCGTGTTGATATACATGTAGATACTGATGAAAGCCTCGAAATTGTTAACCTTTTCAAGCGCATCCTGTCATGCAGAGTAATGATGAATGTGGTTACATTGTTCTGTTTGGAATAAAAGGTTTTAAAAAGGAGGATAACAATGTCATATAGATGTAGGTTGATTAAACAGGAAAAAGGAGGTAAAATGAGTCTCAAGTCTCAACTCTATACAAAAATTAAATCTTTTCCATTTAATGAGGGGGAGGGTTATCGCCCAAACATACTTATTTAAAGATGACCAGAAAAAATGGATGAGCTGAAATATACCGGATTTTACACTCGAAAATACCCCCCCCCCCCCCCCCCAAAAAAAAAAAAAAAAAAAAAAAAATCCAATTTATGCGAGGAAGCAAAGCGACCGAGCAAATGTTTCGTAAAAAAGATTTCCCTTTACTTGACGACGGTTCCTTTTTCCCCTGATTTTCTGAAAATGCCCCTTGCTCATCCTTCAGATTCGCTAGTGGTAATAGCAAGCATGTCGTACATTAATTTCGCTCAATGGATATCATTGCAAGAGAGTTGAAAAGGAGGACGGCTCTTATAAGGTCGCGTGCAACAAAGAAGGTCAGGCAGGTGACCCGAATGAACAATAGGTCATTGATTTTTATCGGTAGATTAATGGATCTTATCACATGGCTTTGAATTTCCCACAAATTGACCTTCATTCCACCTTCACCAAGTACGGTGTTAAGACCAAAGAATAGTTTGGAAGATCCTTTGTTGACTTTCCACCTGAAGTGAAATCTCGGTCGAAAGGAAAATTATCCAGCTTTGTATTAATTATGTAACTCATTGTGTGTGAATGAAAGCAATATTCAAGAAAAGAAAAGAAAATCATATTTTTTTGTTTTATCAGTTATATTTTTATCATTTTTTCTAATTTATTTTATTTTATTTTACTCTTCATTTATTTATTATTTGGCCTATAATAATTACTATTATTTTGTTTAAATAATATTTATTATATGGCCTAAAAAAAAAGAGAGAGATATTGTATTGCCCTTTAGGTGCCAGAACATGTGTCGGTCGGTCGGAAACCTTTTTTTTTTTTTTTTACTTTTTTACTTTTTTTTTTACTCTCTCTTTGGGCTGATATTTGAATGTTTTAATACATTTTTTTCTCTAAAACACGGTTCAATTTTTTTTTAAGCCGACCGTAGATTTAAAGATTTTGGGGTCGGTCGCAAAGGGCAATACAACACCCCTTCTTAGGCCTTGTGGGGGGGGGGGGGACACTTGAGCCGTCAAGTACCCTCTAGAACCGCTACTCAACCTGGGTAAAATTATCAACGCTTTTCATACGAGGAGGTAAAATCCTTTTGGACATATAACATTACTGTTGAGCATCTTTTTCTTCCTCCCAAGATTCTACACTTTTTCTGTGAAGCCTACTTGCTATTATTTTACACAAATGAAGGTATAACAAAATATTATGTGCAGAGATGGCTGCCCATGATTAAAAACAGTCATGTATTATTCATAATAGCCAGTATGTGGAGCGCCCGGGGGGGGGGGGGTGTGTAGCTATTGCTGGGGGCACTTCCGAAAATCAACATACGATATCGGCGCTCGTTTCTTATTTATAGGAGGCGACTCAGGCGATACGTGCTTTCTGATTGCCTTTCTTTTTCTTTCCGAAAATGTTGATACATCGAAATGCCGATATGAAAATAGACCAAGAGAGAATGGGGGCATAAAACTGAATAAACACCCAAAGCTTATGTAGACAATATTGAAGAACCTTCAAAAGATATTTAGATACATGACAAATTATGCATCTGGTCCGACATCATGCCTACAGGCAAATTTTATTCACGGTAGCCACTTTGAAATTGAAGACCAGGGGGTGTTTCATAAAGAGTTCGTAAAGTTACGCATGACTTTACGAACAGCTTTATGAAACACCCCCCAGCTACGAGTTTTCATTCCTTACAGCCAATGGCAGAAAATTATTATTACAACTGTGACTTTTTGAAAATATTTATTTTATTTGTTTCATTATTTAATCGCCCAGCACTGATATGAATCTCAAGGCGTTTTACCAAATAATATCTGTCTTCACTATATAGTTATGAATTTTCTATAAATTTGTATTCCAAAAAGACCGTCTAAAGGAGATTATCAGGCAATCGCTATTTCGTTCAACCTCTATTAATTCTCTGGGATATGACGCATCTAATTTAAAAAGATGCTCAATACTGAAGTACACGTGCACATTGATAAGGGAGCCACATATCAGAGGGTACCGTTGTTCTTCTTCCTCCTTTCTTGTGTCTATTTGGCAGGGTATTTCCAATCAATTTATCGGCGAACCACAAAAATACAG
>JAVYIG010013097.1:0-49265 GCA_035222895.1 Strongylocentrotus droebachiensis | reverse complement strand
TGACCTAAAAAAGGAGCAAAATGTCAAATTTTCAAATTTCGAGACCAAAAAAAAAAAAAAAAAGTGTCCTCTTACCCCCCCCCCCCCCACCCCCCCCCCCCGCTTATTCAGCAGCTGGCTGAGTCGTTGCGAAATTTTCGGCCCGATTTAAAAATGTTAAACCCCCCCCCCCCTTGAAAAAATCCTGCGTACGCGCCTGTCTGTCTGCATATCTTTGTATCTGAATGTCAACATTGTTGTCTTTCTCCGTTTTAGAGTGTTTGTATTATAATTATGTCTGACTCTTGCCTTCTTTCTCTTCTGTCGGATTCGCGCTATATAGTTATAGATTGGGTTAGAGCTAAATCCCCTATTTGTATGTGTCTGTTGGGTTGCCTGTATGTTTCTCTCTATTTAATTCCACTGTCTCTGTCTGCCTGTCTACCTGCCCCTTTCTCTCTGTGTCTGTCTGTCTGTCGCGCTGTCTCCCTGTCCATAATAATATATTATGGGGGAATATAAACACTGGCATACTAATGGGGGGGGGGGGGGGCAATTGACCCCCCAAATAAAATTCAAACGTTCTTTATACCAGTGATTTACAAATGTTGTTGAAATGACATGATTTTTTCGGGTTTTTCTTCTTCTCATCTTTGCCCGTTATACCAGAAGCGGTATTTTCGGTGGAGGGTCACTGTGCCCCCACTTTTGCAAGTTTCCTCAACGTGCCTCTTTTTACATAGGATAAGTGCACCTTTTCCTTTCTGATATGAGCCCTTATCCTTTTCAAACGCCCCTTTTAACATCTGATAAACGCCCCTATCAAAATCTGATAGGTGCCCTTTTCCTCCGAAAAGAAAGAAAAACATATTGATGTCATCCATGGTAGTGTAATCACAGTCATGACGATGTTGGGGGTAACTATAAACCAAATTAATGTCTAAAAATGGGTTTTCCAGAAAATGACCTTTTTTGTTGGTGCCCCCCTCCTACTTTGGAAGACGCTCCGCCGCCCCTGCATTATGCTACTTTGTGGTATGCAATATTTGTTCTCTCCCCCAAAAAAAGTTTTTGCTCATTAATCTCCTGAATATAGTTATCTTGGGGAACGCGCGATTAATGTATACATAACGCTGTGTGTGGGAGGAGGCCATATAATATTGAAGAATAACAAATATACAAAACGGACAGAATTTGGACTAGTATTACGTGCACACAATGAATTATGACGTTGTGTACTGTTAATTAGCATCACAATGGCGAGTGTCGTCAAAGGGAAAAACGCCCCCATTTTGATGGTTAGGTTGGGATTCCCCAGAACATATAGAAATTCGCATCGACATGAATTATTATGCGTTATGAATATTCATTTCTTATGGAAGATGCAGACCAATACACCTTTTATTCACAAAAATACCATATTCTCGTCTAACTCATGGAATCTTGGGCAACTTATTTTTAAATTATCAAACAATAAAACACCGTTATTATTTGAGGTATTTAGGGGTCAACACCACAGTAATTTCATTTCAAAAGGATTCAAAACTGAAAACACTAACCATGACTTGAGTTATATATGATTTGGTTAGTTTATAAACCCTAATATCCTTACTAAGTATTTGGCGGTTAGGAGACCGTGATCCACACGCGCGCGATAATATATTCGCGCGCGCGATAATATATCGCAGTTGTGTTTGGATGAGAATACTCCATAGAGATCTCTATGGAATACTCCAAATCGGAGGATAAACAGTGAATACAGAACAGCACTCTATATAACGAGTATAAATTAGACAGGGATGATGATTATTGAGTAGATTGAGAAAATCGAGCTCATGGTCAACTCCTTAACTGTCTTTTATTAAAATGTGAAATTTTGATATAAACTGTAACTTCACTGTGACACAAAATGTATGTAAATCTCAATATTAAGAATTGCCTATCAGAAATAGTGGAAGATGACTAATCAAAAATTGATAAAGACTACAGCTTTCATATTTTGACCACGTTTCCCAAAAACAAATCTGCTGCCAGAGGAGTTATGATGAAAACTATATGCGGTATTGGAATAATGGCGGTCTCTTGCGTTTTCCAATTTTGGCTTTTGAAATGATTTGTCAACTCTATGTTTTTTAAACCTCGAATTATGTAATTGATTTAAATGGTGAAATTATTATAATAATGTGTTTTGATTTTTGTTAATAATAATATATTTAGTACCTAGTTGTATATTACGTATTTTTTATATCAAACAATGCAGAAATAAAATCAAACAAACAGACAAAAGTGGTATTCATACTGCTTGCTGATACATTTTCTACTGATATTATTATATTACTACCACCAGTGACCACCACCCCTTCCACGGCGACGACTATAAAGCAGACATGCCGATTAAATGTTGCCATAAATTATTGTGATATCTAATATAAGGTCTAATATTGTGTGGAATGGCGGATGATCATCAGTCATGAGAAAGAATGCAAAAAATTGCATTTGTCATTCGATGCTCTTTATAAAGAACATAATTATAACCAGAACAAATATTTGTCGGGATAGATCCATGCCTTCGATGGCTGTCTTAAAAAGTCATTGAAACATGAATCCGATTTTAGTTTGAAAGCATTTTCTGGCTGTATCAAATGAAGCTCCCTAGTTTATGTCTAATGTGATTGTAAATAGAAGACAAGGTTGATTTTGCGCTTGGATCATCATTAACGAAAATCTCCTACTCGGCCTATTGTCACACGCCTTCTTTTTTTACTGAAAAATAACCCTACTTAATTTAAAGAGGAAATTTAATGTAAAATTCGTTCATTTCTATAAACCCATAACTACCAACAAACGTATTTAAACACTTTTAGTGAGAATAATTAGCATGATTAGATAAGCCTACTGTATAATTATGATTAAATAAGTCTACTGTATATTATGAAACACTGTTGCTCATAAAGTTGGAATATTTTTTTTAAACCCCAATTTATGGAATTATTTTGACAATGATTTATTCCTAATAGATCTAGATAATAGTACATTCTCAGATTTTATTGAATAATAATTTGTCAGTGTTTGTTTTGTGTGACTGCTAAAGCATGTGTATGCTAATATGCTTATCAACTAGGGGACCTACGCCCTTAAGTCACAAATGACAGTAATGAGGATTAATGCCCCACAAAAGGGCACTAATAGCACATCGACACGGTTTTGATCCTGGGGGCCTCACAGTTACGAGGCCATTGCTTTGCCTCTGAACCATGACGGGTTGGGGTAGGGGGCAGTTCCCACAAATAAAAAAAAAACCCAAGAAAATGCAATAAACTATCAATAATTCATTGCATTTTACCCTGGTCCCCAACATAAAACAAATCCTCTGTACGGCCATGCATTATGTATGGCTCAAGGCAAGGGCACACAGAAGATTTTTGTAAGATAGGTATGAGCACTTCTTCAATGTGTACTTTTTGTGAAAATCATGAACTGACATTAGCTCATTTATTTGTAAATTGTGAAAAAGTACGATTTCTCTGGAATGTTATATTTGTATGGTTGATAAAAAAGAATATACGAAATGTTTCGTTCACAGATGAAGAATATTTTTGTTGGTATTCTTATATCCAATAATTCCTATTTCGTCAATACAGTTATTATTTTTGCAAAATATTTCATATTCACTCGTAAAATGCAAAACGTCATTCCACTATTTCCTTCTTTTCAACGAGCTCTCAAACATTTAGAAAATATGGAACGTATAATTGCTTTTTTTTTTAAATCGTCTCGATCGTCACAATAAGAAATGGCAAATATTTTGTTTACTAATTTTAGTGCTGATGAGTTGACTTTTACACAATATTTTATTGTATATTCTATGTCTATACGAACATGTTATTATCATATTATTATTATGTATGAGACTTGTTTCAACAAAGACTTTGAAGAAAAAAAAACTTCAAACTTTCAAGTCTCTCACTGATAGCTTTGGTGTTTTATCTCTGGTACCATTTTTGTTGCTCTTCTTTGCACTTCCTCTATTGTTTCGAGTCCTTCACATAGCGAGAGTGTCAGATTACATTGCCATATTCAAATTAGGCGCGGATCTACGGGGGGGGGGGGGGATTTAGGGGGTTTAACCCCCCCCCCCCCCCTTGGGCGGCCCAAAAAAAAACAAAAAAAAAAGAAAGAAAGAAAAAAGAACGCACGCTGGAGAGAAACCCTTTCAAGTGCAAATATTGTGAGAAGATATTCAACTCATCTGGTAACTTAACCAAACACATGATAACTCTGGATATAACTGTGTATTAAACTGTTACTTGATTTAAAAAGACGTTATCATGCACTGCTTTTTATGGTCTCCATTGTGTTAATAGATGCCAGGAAAACATCACTTACGGGGTTCAAATAAACACCCAAAAAAAAAAATCGGCTCGCCGCTTCGCGGCTCGTGGACGATGCTCTGTATCGTCATTATTTTGGTCAACCCCCCCCCTTAGCAAAAAGCTAGATCCGCCCCTGCAAATATGGGATGAACAAGACCTAATTGCAGAGGAGGGCGGGAAAGGTTGATCTCTCCTAAATGCAAGGGAAATATTTTTTTATTTTAAATTTAATACAACGAGGCCGTCACAGTATATACCACCACACCAACACCATTCATCCACAACCTATTCAATTGAATTCCACCACCACAATTACCTCGACCAGCTAGCTACCACCACCATTATACCTCCACCACCAGCACCACCATGATCCATCACCACTATATCTCTACCGGCCACCACCGCCACCACGTACCATACAACCCGCACTACCACCACCACCACCACCAGTGGCGGATCCAGGGGGGGGGGGCCAGGCCCCCCCCCCTTGAGAAAAAAATCATGTAAAATCACGTGATTTTTACCTTTTTGGGGGGTTGGGCCCCCCCCCCCCTGGCGCTCAAGGGGGGGGGGGTGCAAATTGAAAAATTTTCGAGGACCAAAACAAAAAAAAGTGCTCACTACCCCCCCCCCCCCCCACTGAGCGACTTTGCGCTTTTCGGCCGGCGCGATTTTCAAATTTTCGGGAGCAAACAAAAATGAAGAATGTTGGGCCCCCTCCCCTAAGAAATCCTGGATCCGCGCCTGACCACCACTATACCCAGGCGCGTACGCAGGGGGGGGGGGGGGGGGGGGGGGTTTGGGGGGTTAACCCCCCCTTTGGTAATTTTATGTATGTAAACCTCCCTAAAAAAAACCTAAAACACCTCCCCCCTTTTGATTTTTTTTAATTTTTTTTTATAAAAAATAAAATAAAATAATATTTAAAAAAAAAAATTATTCCCACGGCCGACCTAAAAAAGGTGACCTTACCCCCCCCCCAACTGAGCAAAAATGTCAAATTTCCAAATTTCGAGACCCCCCCCCCCCCCCCCCCCCCCGCTTATTCAGCGGCTGGCTGAGTCGTTGCGAAATTTTCGGACCGATTTATAAATGTTAAAAACCCCCCTTGAAAAAATCCTGCGTACGCGCCTGACTATATACCCCTATACCACCATCATCATCAATTCCATCTCGATCCAACACAACAAATCCACCACTTTCTTAAAATGTTATTAATTTATTCGTTTACTTCTTCATCATTATTTTGTTTTTCTTCTTTTTCTTTACTACACAGCTAGATAAACCGGGAGATATAAATCTAAACGAATATAATGACGGCAGGTGCAGTGTGTATCTGCCCCCCGTCATCGGCCAGCCCTCTTTAGCTCAGAGCTGTCGCAGTGCTTCGATGTCTGGGCAGCTTTCCCGAAACCGACATCCCATTGAAATGCGTGCATTAAGTTTAACACGCGTTTCAATGGGATGTCGGTGACCTTGTACTTATAACGGTTTCGAGAACAGCTAGCTGTCACTGTCAGTGATCATATTCAGTCTCGCCTCCCTGTTGTACACTAGTACGGCACCGCCTCCATCATACCAAAAGACGGTGAGCCGCACATATGTATGTGCATGTTAGTTTTTTTTTCTCTAGCTCCCAGTTGAATTCCGTTATTATGCACTAGATCTAGGTCTAATTGGACTCTTGGAGTGGCAGCGTCGAGCTTTTTGTTGTTTTCAGCGGTTCAGGGTAACACCATCATGGTTAGATCTGTCATTGTCTATCAGTGAATCATATCGATTGTGCAAGGCTTCTTGTCACCCTGGTCACTGTCGATGTCGACAGAGATTGATGAAAGGCATCGTTTTACGGTTTAACAATGTTAAATCTGCTGATGCATGGCGGATGGCCCCTACCGTTATCAGTCCTAAACACTCCAGCTAAGATAGTGGTCAAAAACTCAAAACACATATTGATAGGATAAACTAAACAACTGAATGAAAATTATTGATACTGACAAAATAAGTCCAGGGAACATCGGCAAAAAAGCTATAGGACTAGTCTAGGTCTAACAAGTTAGGCCTAACGTTAGACCTATAATATAACTTATAGATCTAAGCTATATTAGCATGGTGATGCATAATGAAACGATCCTCTATTTCTGTGTCTACATTTGTCACTCTCCACCCAGGTGTTAAATGGGTACCCGGTAGGATGCGAAAGCTAATGTGGTTTGATTAGCAATGACGCTTGTAAAATGGCGACTGGCTGGAATGCTCCCCAGGGAGTGGAGAATGTGCATACCTTGTGTGCGGGTAAGCATGAAACCGATGACCGGGGAAATAATATGTGCTGCGCCTAGAAACAAAGTATGAGGCGCATTATAAATGTGAGCTATTATTATTCTTATTAGGCCTATATCCCTTGTACAGTATTATTATTCATGAAGGTGAAATCACATTAATTGTTCAATCTCATTTTTCTATTCTGTTATTATCCTTTGTTTTACAGCTCAATTTAAACCAAGATGGCTGAAGTTAAGTACATTCTTGATGATCTAGACTACTACTCCGAGGCTTACCAAACCTTCACTCGTTGTTCAGTCAAGACTGGAGCCATCCAGGACTGGGTTGATACAGCATTCAAGGAAGAGGTCGTCCAGAAACTGTTTAAGAAATGCCAGTCTGCAGATCCTCTCAAAGTTTTAGGAATCGGCAGCGGAGCTGGTAAGGGCCTTTTGCATTGATCTCACATTCGCTCCGACAACATAGTTGCTCTGGGATTTTTCATAGAAATTATAGGATTACCGGTAGGGTCAGCCTTACAGTTGGTTTTGAGGTTAGGTTTAATGCTTAAGGTTGGGTATAGTGTTGGATCCAGGGTTAAAGGTAGGAATTCTGTATCTAGTTGAAACTGACCTCAGAACAGTTGTTGCAGGAGCATTTATGTTATATCTGTTGATGGTTGTAGACAATTAACAACCAGATTTAAAATGTGTTAGCAATGCCCTTATAGCAGAAGCACTGCTTTACTATAAAGGTTACTTTGATGGCTACCGGTATTAGAATCTATGTTATGTCTCCTTTGGATGGTTCTCTTGTAAAAAAATTGTTTTTAAAATTGTTGATACTTAGGTATTTCCTTACAGTACAAAGAAATAAAATAGCCTATCTTGCCATCACAGAAAATGACATGTATGTAGCATTTTACAGCAGCTTTTATGATGAGATATGTTACAGATAATAGTAATACAGGCTGTTGATTAATTTATCACAATGTTAACACATTTCTGGTTCTCAACAGATGATATGAGCTTTGTTAACTTTGCACATTTTCAGCTTCTGTTTATATGCCTGTCTGGTGTCTTTAGTCTATCCTGTCCAGGAAAAATGTTAGTTTCTTTATCTTTACCGGTATCTGTTTTTCCATATTGTTCCATTCTTGTTGTGTTAAACCTCCTCTTATGTGTGCAAGCCACTATGCAATTAGTAAATGTAACTCTAATCAGTGCTACTCTTTGATTTTATAATTCTCTCTTTCATATTTTCATCCTCCTGTAGGAAACATTGACTGTGCTATGGTGGAACAGCTCCTTCCGACATTCCCTCGAATCACCAACACCATTGTGGAGCCCTCCGAGGCTCAGAACGACCTCTTTAAGAACCTGGTCAAGGAGAAAGAAGATACTTTGAAGGGAGCGTCCTTTGAGTGGAGAACTGAAACCTCAGATCAGTACTTGGACAGGATCTTCAGCTGTGAGGGCGGTGTTCAGCCACCAAAATTCCACTTGATACACGCAGTACATGTCCTCTATTATGCCGCAGACTTGAAACAGACCCTGAAGAGACTACATGATATGCTTGAAGATGGAGGTCTCCTTTTTATTATCATCCTGTCTAGTAAGTAAAGAGATATTTCACAATTCTTTTACTCTTATACTGCTACTAAGTTTACAAACATACCTTACAGATTTTGTGAAGACAAAGTTTTAAGAGAAGAATCTCGTCTCCATTGTTAAACTTGATACAAACAGTGTACCTACATATCCAACATTCAAACTGGTGGACATCTTTGGAAATTCAGAAAGAAGGACAAGTTATTCTGTCCAAAACGTAAGGCATTTTTAACTGTCTTTGGCGTTGAAATAGTTTGATTTCTTAATCACAGGGATTGCCATAAGTCCATAAATGGTCTAAGCTTTAAAATAACTTTATCTGAGACCCTTCTAAGCAAAATAATACTTGGAACAAGTTTATGTGGGTTTTTGTTTGTATAAACTGTGGAGTTGTTGATTATATTCCATTAACTATTCATGTTGGCATAATCTTTACTTACCAGTATAAATTTATGATGCACAAATTTTGCTCTACATTGAGCAGTGAATTGCCATCTCTCAGTCTGTGTATCCTCCCCTCTCTCTCTCTCTCACACTTTCTCTGCCTTCCTCTCTCTGTCTCTGTTTCTGTGTCTGTCTGGCTGTACCTCTCTTTCTCTCTCTCTTTCTTTTGACTCAACCTCTGTCTTCCTCTCTCTGTCTCTGTGTCTGTATCTGTACCTGTCTCTGCCTGGCTGTCCCTTTCTCTGTGTCTCCCTCTTTTGATTTTACCTCTCTTTCGCTCTCTCCCTCTTGACTCAAGCTCTCTGACTCCGTTTTTATGCTATCCCACTATCTTCATGGTTATTTTTTTGCTTCCTCCTTTTCAGGGCATTCCACTATCATCAAAGTCCACCGAAAGATGAATGAGATTGTGACTGATATGAGACCCCTCCTGCTGACCGATGAGCAAGTAGGAGCTGCCCTGGACACCCAGAACATGCCTTACTCCGGAGAACAGGTCACTCGCTACATCCAAGGAACGTCCATCTTTGGCGAGGGCTCTCAGGACGGTGACCATCTCCTCGACTTCTTGACCCACTCTAAAGATTTCCGCAAGATGGCGCCAAGCAATCTCAGGGAGGGTGTCCTCAAGTACTTGAGAGATCCTGATTGCTCTATAGAGAAAGATGGTGAGGTCCTGGTCTTCAGACACTGGGTGCCCATGACTGTAACCAAATGATTGTTCTCTACTGTGGTCCCACCAGTTCCATTTGAGTGAGGTTATTATTTTCAGTCTCAATCATGAAAATGTTTGATTTTTCAAAAGTAAATTTTTTATTTTTGTCCGAATTCTGGTCACACTTTGATTGTAAATTATGTAGAAAGTTTTAAAGAATACAAGGTTATGATATAAACATGTACTTTTGTATCATCTGTCATCCTGGAAGTCAATTTTCAATTTCTCGCTATCGCCAATACCCTCAAATGCCCCGATGTTAGTTTCATGCCTCCATTTCAAATGCACTCTGGGATAGCTTCCGGTCTATTTTGTGTGGCTGTACTGTGCCGTCCGGTCTCTGCCGGCGCGGAGTTGCACTGCAGCTGGTATTCAATAATTTCCAAGCTACCTGTTTATACACATTGTAATAGTTGAATTGTGGTACCTTTCACTATGTCTTCGGCTTTTTTTCGGATAGCTTAATATCGTAACCAATTTTCTATTCTTTACAATCTGAATTGTCAGTTGGAATATAGTGCAATGCTGTAAACCTGCTGTGTGCTGGTCACACAGAAATAAAAGAAAAAACATTTGGAGATATCCCTTAATGACTGGCTCCAGTCAGTCCAGTGTATGTGCTGTCTAGAAGCTTTAACCTGTGACCTGTGCAAATTCCCAGCCAAGTGATTATACCAATCAACTGACATTCTACATTCTAATAATCAAGAAAAAGTAGATATCTTTTTATGTAACCAAAAATTATCTGTCTCACTCTTTCACAAGTCCAACAAATTCGTCCCTATTTTCACGAAGTGACGGTAGTGAGAAAAATCGTCACACAAAGTGAATGCAATTTGTTTTCACTACTGTCACTTCGTGAAAACAGCGACGAATTGTTGATTTAAATCTTGCCAAATGCAATAACATTTACTTCAATCACCCGGTATGCATTTTATCTTTACCAAGTTTGAAATCTTTACCATGTGTCAAATTTTTACCAAGTGTCGGACCGTTTTCAAGTGTCTTATCACCCTCATCAGTACTTACACTCTCGCACAAAATATAAGGGATGCATTCTGTGATGGTAATCATGAATTTGATGAAAAAAGTACACTATTAAAGGGCCCCTTCAATCAAAACAGGGTTTAAACATGTACTTAAGAAATATGAGACCTTTGAAAGTTAAAGTCGCTAGTAGTACATGTACAAAGAATCTCCAATCCACTTTGATCATGACTTTTAACGTCAAACATGAATACCTCTCCGATTATAATATATAACATTTACTTGAGAAAATGATTTTATCAAAGTTGTCATTATTTGACATGTTTTATGTGTGAAAATGTATAGCAATGTTAATCATAGTACATGTGTATGTATAACAAGAAAATAATTCTGTATCATAGAGTGTTGTGTTTCACAAAAGAACGAATGTGATTATGTGATAACAAAGTTATTGTGATTCTTTGTACGTTTGTAAAATGTGAGCAAAACAAATTTCCAATATCGGACAATAAATTGAAATTGAAATTAGTTGGTTTTGAAATGTATATATATACTAATGATATAATTAAACATGCAATAATATCACAGCCACTCACATGTCCTGGCCAAAAATAAAAAAACATTAATTGATTTGTATTGCAGGTAAATATAAATTTAGTACACAATATTTTTATTTTCAAATGTTGCACTTTAGCTATCTACAGCCATGAATCGGGCTTTGCTTTGTCATATTCTCCAAATGGAAATGCATTGATAAAGTACTTAAATTTGTGCAAGCTAACTTATTCTCCCTAGTGGAAAATGACACATGAAATTTCCTAGCAAAAAAGCGTGCACGTTTTATCTATTGAAGATGGCTAGGGTAAGAAAGCTATTGCAAAATTGCAGAGCCTACTCCTTTTAACATCTACTCAACTTCTCATTTTTCTCTGTCTCGATGTTGAAACTGACTGTAATTTTGGACAAAAATCGGCCCTTTTAAGTTTTAACATTACTTGCTTTTTGTTATTTTTTTGTTGAAGTATGCGAACATTGACTTTTTCATGTCAGCTATTAACTTAGAAGATTTATTTTTTAAACGTTTGTGTAATTTTATCCACATGTCTGATATTCTGGAAGATAATATATATGTTAATTGTTAAATATGATACAGATAAATCTACATGATTCTGATGTAATTTGTTAACAAATTTTCGTGAGAGATCTTGCTGAACCAAGAGGAGTTGTAAATTTATGTTTAAAGTGAACTTCATGCGAGCTCCTGTCATTTGTGTGTACTTTGCAGAATAGCATGCTCTCTCAAAGTTAAACAAAGAAAAGGGCTGGCAGATTTTTTGAGAAGCACCGTGTTGGAAGTGCATTGAGGTAGTAGAATATCAACTGATCAAACAATTAGGCATTTATTGAAGGAAAAGGGGCACTTACTATCAAGCAAAAGGGGCATTTCTTTCATCAGAGGTGAAAATGGGCATTTATGGGAAGGGGAACGGGCTCCTAACAAAAAATGAAAGGTGCACTTATCAGAAGAGAAAAGGGGCACCTATTAGAAAGGGAAAGGAGCACCTATCAGATTTTGCAAGGGGCATTAATGAGAAGGGGATGGGGCTCTTAATCTTTAAAAAATGCTTGTAAAAATTAAAAAGCTATTATCAGAGGTGAAAAGGGGCACTCACTAGAGATGAAAAGGGGTATTTGCTTATGGAAAAGGGGCACTTGTCAGATTTTAAAAGGGGCATTTATGAGATCTGCAAATGGACATTTATGAGAAGGGGAAGGGGCACTTATCAGAAGGGAAACGGCACTTATTAGAAAGAAAAAAAGGGGCACGTGTCAAAATAAAAGGGACCCCTCTTAGAGGTGGAAAATGGGCACTCATCAGAGATGAAAAGTAGCACTTATCAGAAGGGGAAGGGACACTTGTAGGGATTCTTGTAAAAATAAAAAACTCAATTTTCGGAACACTGGACCAACCCCTGCTCATCTCTATGAAACACACGTAGGCCTACTTGTATAAATAGAGACTTTTAGATTCGCACGAAGACAATAGGTCTATGCTACGCTCGACTAAGCACTGCCTTGAATGGACGTCACACGTATTAGTCCACGCAAATCTAAACATTATCTTCAATACAGTTCACCTCTGCCCTCCTTCTCATTCATAAGCCAAACAATAATGGATCCTTTCGTGGACCCTGGATCAACCCCTGCTTATCTCTTTGACATAATTATATACACATGCATAAGTGACTTCTGTGTAAACATACATAAACGCAACGACTGAAAAACATCCGAAATGAATTTTAAAAAACCAACAAAGTTTCTGTTCGGGATAACATCTCTAAATTAGCAATTAAATCTGCTCTCCTGGCATTTGTAAGACAATAGGAAGAGTATAGATTGAGTATCATATGGGTCCTTCTATTGATTTCTGGGGAAGTCCAAATTCTAAGGTTGTGGGATTTGACAATTTGCCGGCAATGTCAACTTGGGAAGACCATCCGGAGATATACAATGCGTCCCAGAAAAAAACGAAACCGAGAGTTATCGATGTTTTTATCAAAACTTACTCAAAATTAAAATTAATAAATGACACATATTTGTAAAGCTTAGATCCTCCCCTTTTATTTTGATACAACTCAAATGATGCATATTTCATAAATGAGTGATTAAAATCAATTTGAAGAAAGGATACCCAGGCGCGGATCTACGGGGGGGGGGGGGTTTAGGGGATTTAAACCCCCCCTTGGGCGGCCCCCCCCCCCAAAAAAAAAAAAAAAAAAAAAAAAAAAAAGAACGCACGCTGGAGAGAAACCCTTTCAAGTGCAAATATTGTGAGAAGATATTCAACTCATCTGGTAACTTAACCAAACACATGATAACTCTGGATATAACTGTGTATTTAACTGTAACTTGATTTAAAAAGACGTTATCATGCACTGCTTTTTATTGTCTCCATTGTGTTAATAGATGCCAGGAAAACATCACTTACGGGGTTCAAATAAACACCCCAAAAAAAATTCGGCTCGCCGCTTCGCGGCTCGTGGACGATGCTCCGCATCGTCATTATTTTGGTCACCCCCCCCCCTTAGCAAAAAGCTAGATCCGCCCGCGCATATTTTTTTTACACAACTGTTTAGCCACTTCAGTCAAATATACTGTGCAAACGACTAGAGACAGAGTCTAGCATTCCCCTTGGCAGTGTTGGATTGCTGGAGCTGCACATGCATGTGTACATACTCGTTATTTGTTTCGGGTTAAATCTATCCTCTCTTCTCTTTCATTATGTATTTCTGTGTTCTCCTTCAATCTATCCTCTTCTCTTTTGTCATGTATTTCTTTTTTTTCTTCAATCTATCCTTTTTCTCCTTCGTTATATATTTCTTTGTTTTTCCACAACGCCAGTTCTCCTTCGTTATGTTATTTAGTATTTTGTTCTCCTTCATTCTAACCTCTTCTCTTTTTTTAAATGTTTATCTTTGTTTCTCCTTCAATCTATCCTTTTCTCCTTTGTCATCTTTGTTTTAATCTGATAGATTTCCTTTCTCCTTATATTTCCCTGTTTTTCCTTAGTCTAGATCTATGATCCTCTTCTAGCTCTTATTTCTATGTTCTTCCTTTGACTTATTCTCTTCTCTTTCCTTATGTATTTCCTTGTTTTTCCTTCTCCATACCCCCTCCACTGTCCTTGTTTACCCCCTTTCTATCATCTTCCCTTCCCTGGGTGTACGTGCTTACACATAATTATAGTGCGCTGACGACTTAGACTCTTTCACCAGAGCACTTCTTGGAATCTTTTCGCGAAAATGGCTAAACAGTTGTGTAAAAAAAATATGCGCGATCCGCCCCTGATACCAAACAGTCATTTTGCGGACGGTATCGGAATTTCAGAGAGAAAATCCAATTTCACTTTCTGCCTTTCATAATAGGCCATTTTCGTAATCGTGATGTAACCAAATTTAATGCATACGTCTTTGTGAAGTGCCTCAATACAAATTATTTCATTCACCTGATAAGAATAAAAGTATTTCAATAGTCAGAATGCGAACTGCATATATTAAGTGTTGCTAGGTAGGTCAAGCCATTATGTTTGTCCTACCTGACAACAATTTATGCATGCAGTTCGGATTCTGTCTATTGAAATATTATTATTTTTATCAGGTGAATGAAATAATTAGTATTGATCGAGGCACTTCACAAAGACTTATGCATTACATTTAGTTACATTACGAAAATGGCTTATTATGACACCTTAATCAGGAAAAATGAGCTAGGAATAACACAGTTCTAGTAATGCTTGCATTTCCATAATTTTATTAAACGAATTCCTTTTTTACTGGCTGCCTGCCGTAGCAACAAACAGAATTGACAATCAGCCATGCATGAAGTCTTTTTTTTATGGCTGATCTTCAACGAAACGCAGGGAGTTGGAATAGGTCATTTTCGTAATGTAACCAAATTTAATGCATACGTCTTTGTGAAGTGCCTCAATACATATTATTTCATTCACCTGATAAGAATAATAGTATTTCAATAGACAGAATTCGAACTGCATACATTAGTTGTTGCCAAGTAGGACAAACATTATGGCTTGACCTACCTAGCAACACTTGATATATGCAGTTTGCATTTTGACTATTGAAATACTATTATTCATATCAGGTAAATGAAATAATTTGTATTGAGGCACTTCACAAAGACGTATGCATTAAATTTGGTTACATTACGAAAATGGCCTATTGAAAAGTCTATTGTGTGACGTACACCAGACACAGGTTACGTGTTGGACCTTGAACATGCCAGTGATCGGATGAACCCCGCAGATGTAATAACATTCTTCATGTGGAGCACATCAATTTTAGTCATATTTTCTCAATGGACATTATATATACAGTCTCGTAATAACACCGATTTTCCCGGATACAGTGATATATTGGTTTGAACTGACTGATTTTTCCATCAATACACAAAAAGGGAAAAAAAAATGCAGATTAAGACAATTAAAATATAAGCATTCTTGGCAAGGGGGGGGGGGTGTTCTAGATTTTTCAGGAATTATGCCCCCCCCCCTTTTTTTTTTCCCGGAACTCTGGATCAACCCTGCTAAATCTCTTTGAAGTACACACATGAATGAATAATAATAATGTGAAACGCACATACATTAACTTCAATACAGGTTTTGCCTGTGCCATTCTTGTTCGTACTGGGCAAACAATGATCCTAGCTTTTCCGGAATAATGCCCCTCCCCCACCCACAGGCCCCTTTCTTCCGGAACCCTGGATCCTGATTTTGTGCTGATCTGTTTGAAATCAGGTATATGCATAACTGATTTCGATCTGTGTAACATTATTCACGTATGTTATCTTCAATACAGTTAACCTCTGCTCTCCTAGTATTCGTAAGGCAAACACTGATCTTTTAGTCCGTGGGCAAACTAAAATCATGGCAGAAAACGGTGTCCCTGATTCATGCTTTGAAAACCTGCCGAAGTTGGTTGAAGATTTGGATGATTATCTTGAGGCGTACCAGGCCTATGCTGAATTCTCAGGGCTCAAAGTGAACATTTACAAGGACTGGGCCAGGATCATATTTGAGGATCATGTCGTCAGCCATTTCACTTCCAAGTTTCCAAGTGATGAAACTATTCGTGTGCTGGCGGTCGGTAGCGGTGATGGTTCGTTTGCTATATCATATCTTTTTTCCCCCATTAAATATTGCACTGTCTTGTAACACATCGTTCGAATCCTCTTCAAGCTGTTATCTCACTAATGTTGCAATATTTGTAAAGAAAGATGAACAAAGAAAAAAATTGTGATATCATAGAATAGGTTATTATGCGTCGTACGTGGAATAAAAAGTCGACCCATACGACTTAATGTATGCAGGATTTGAGCACCTGTCTAGAAAAACAACATAATCTTCCAGTCCTATATACAACGATTCGAATGTGTCAGTCGTAAAGTCGAGAATAGTCGCGTAGACTATTCATTTCTTTCATACACATTAATGTGCGTCGTACAATACAATAGTCATATCGCGATTTGGTTTGGTATATGACCATTCAAAATTTGTGAGTGAAGCACAGTGAAAAAGAGTTGACCTTTAATTGTTACTCCATAGATGCATGGGCGGCCTAATAGAAAAAGATAGACTTTTCATGACCGGGGGGGGGGGGGCAAATGCGAGTGGCCAGTGGCGAAATGAGCAAAATCGTTTAGGGGGGGGGGGGGGGCAGAAGAAAAAAAAATCCGCATCACCACCACTCTTATGTTACATGCATGTCCCTCGGAACGTTTTTCAAAGTGCGGGGTGGGGGGGGGGGGAGCTAAAGTCCCGGCTAAAGTATTAATAATCAGGTAGAGCTTGGCGAGCGAAGCGAGTGTAGCGTAAATTTGCGTAGGGTCCAGGGGCAAAGCCCCGCCGGGGGTCAAGAGGCGGAGCCCCCGGAAGGGGTTTTATGCATTTAATTACGGTCAAATTATGAGCATATCAGTGAAGGGCGGGGGGGGGGGGGGCTCCCGAACCTTGTCGATCTGCGGGCCCTGACATGTAGGCTTCTAAATAAGCATATTTTTTTCCTGACTGTAAATTTGTTTAATACCTTTCAAATGTTCCGGGGGACGATCCCCCTAAATAAGTTGAGGGGGGGGGGGGGACGTGTCCCCCCGTCCCCCAGGATCGCCGCCACTTGTTTCCACAATATCTCATTTTATAAACATGTTGACAAAATGATTACAGAAAACATGTACATACATTATCGGCACACATTAATCAGAAAATTGTCCTTCAGTTGAACTTCTGATATTATAGTGGCGGAGCATATGGAAAAGCAGAGCTTGTTGTGGATACCCAGATAGCAAAATATATGGGGCCCATATGGGTTACTTGTGGGCTTATCTGGGCTAAAATGTGGGCCCCATATGGGTTGCCCATGTGGGCTATGTATGGGCCCATATGGGCCCATCTGGGCCCCTTGTGTTTTTTGCACCGTACACCCCGTCTGGGGCCCATATGGGCCAGGGTTACACGTGGGGTAAATATGGGCAGGCCCACATCGTACCCATGTAAACCATATGTGGCCCATTTGGGCTATGTATGGGCCTATATGGGCCCCACTTGGCCAATCTGGGACCCATATGTACACCCTATGTGGGGCCCATTTGGGCCAAGTGGGTTTAGTGTGGGTTGAATATGGGCAGGCCCACATTGCTCCCATATGGGCCCCATATGGGTTGCCCATGTGGGCTATGTATGGCCCCGCTTGGCCCATCTGGGACCCATGTGTTTTTTGCACCGTACACCCCGTCTGGGGCCCATATGGGCCAGGGTTTCGCGTGGGGTAAATATGGGCAGGCCCACATCGTACCCATGTAAACCATATGGGGCCCATTTGGGCTATAAGCGGGTTTTTATATGGGATCCATATGGGCCAAGTGGGTTTGATATGGTCTCATATGGGCCAATGTAGTTCTAAATGGGCTTCATATTGTTTAAATGGGTTCTATTTTTACCCAGTTGAATTCATTTATCCCATTTTAATTTCCAGGGTTACCAGTTGGGTTTAACTGGACCAGTCGTACCATTTGGCACAACTTTCAAACAGTTGAAAGCCCCAATTAGCAGATATAATGGCAACGGCAACAACACATCGTCTAAAATTTCCAATGTAAAGGCATTGGTATTAAGAAGACTTGGTTAATTTGTTGAGATGAGACATTTCCATATACTTGTATTTTATTGAATCTGTTTTAGTTCACAGTTAGTGTTTTTCTTAATTCATGTTTAATTAAATGTAATTTATACAAAGTAGTGAAATGTCCTAATAATTAGCAATTTACATTTTGTAGTATTTTCGAAATGAATTGCATATAACTAAATCATCAGTAATTAGGAAATATCCTGTAAATTCAGATAAATTGTAAAAAAACATAGATGTACACGCACCCCATATTCATTATGCAAATTAGGGGGTTGTTTGTGGGTTTTGGGTGGGAAGGCCCATCTGGTATACATCTGGTTTTTAGCTGGGCCCGGCCGATGCTCGATGTGCAACTTTCACCACCAAAAAACCCACATGGGGCCCACATGGGGCCCATATGTGTTGGTACTTGTGGGTTCTGGATGGGAAGGCCCATCTGGTATACATCTGGTTTTTATATGGGCCACGTGGGATCCGTATACCTGTGGGTTCTTTGTGGGAAGGCCCATCTGGTATACATCTGGTTTTCAGCTGGGTGAAGACAATGTTCGACGTGCGATTTTTACCACCAAAAACCCACATGGGGCCCATATGGGGCCATATGTGTCGGTAGTTGTGGGTTCTGGGTGGGAAGGCCCATCTGGTATACACCTGGTTTTTAGCTGGGCCCAGCCAATGCTCGACGTGCGATTTTCACCACCAAAAACCCACATGGGGCCGACATGGGGCCCATATGCGTGGGTTCTGGGTGGGAAGGCCCATCTGGGCCCCATATGGGTTTTATATGTTTCTATCTGGGCTCAGTCGATCCATAATTATGCCACTTCGCCCATATAGATACCACATGGGGCCCATATGATTTTATTATGTGGATTCTAGGTGGGAAGGCCCATCTGGGCCCCATATGGGTTTTATATGTTTCTATCTGGGCTCAGTCGATCCATAATTATGCCACTTCGCCCATATAGATACCACATGGGGCCCATATGGTTTTATTATGTGGGTTCTAGGTGGGAAAACGCATATGGGCCCCCATATGGGTTTTATATGTTTCTATCTGGGCTCAGTCGATCCATAATTATGCCACTTCGCCCATATAGATACCACATGGGGCCCATATGGTTTTATTATGTGGGTTCTAGGTGGGAAAACCCATATGGCCCCATATGGGCTTTATATGTTTCTATCTGGGCTCAGTCGATCCATAATTATGCCACTTCGCCCATATAGATACCACATGGGGCCCATATGGTTTTATTATGTGGGTTCTAGGTGGGAAAACGCATATGGCCCCCATATGGGTTTTATATGTTTCTATCTGGGCTCAGTCGATCCATAATTATGCCACTTCGCCCATATAGATACCACATGGGGCCCATATGGTTTTATTATGTGGGTTCTAGGTGGGAAAACCCATATGGCCCCATATGGGCTTTATATGTTTCTATCTGGGCTCAGTCGATCCATAATTATGCCACTTCGCCCATATAGATACCACATGGGGCCCATATGGTTTTATTATGTGGGTTCTAGGTGGGAAAACCCATATGGGCCCCATATGGGTTTTATATGTTTCTATCTGGGCTCAGTCGACCCTCAAATAAGACCACATCGCCCATATAGATACCACATGGGGCCCATATGGTTTTTATTATCTGGGTTCTAGGTGGGACAAACCATATGGGCCACATATGGGTTTTACATGGTACATATGGGCCCCAGTAGGCCCACATGATTCCCATATGGGCCCCAGATACTTTGCTATCTGGGTAGGCTTCTTAAACTACAACTAAAGGTAGGTTGATAAAATACAAATACACGCTAAAACAGGGAAAGGGTAATTAACAGGGATACATGAATCGATACTCACAATTAACTACAAAAGCAGGGGCGGATCTAGCTTTTTGCTGAGGGGGGGTTTGACCAAAATAATGACGATGCGGAGCATCGTCCACGAGCCGCGAAGCGGCGAGCCGATTTTTTTGGGGGTGTTTATTTGATTATTTGAACCCCGTAAGTGATGTTTTCCTGGCATCTATTAACACAATGGAGACCATAAAAAGCAGTGCATGATAACGTCTTTTTAAATCAAGTAACAGTTAAATACACAGTTATATCCAGAGTTATCATGTGTTTGGTTAAGTTACCAGATGAGTTGAATATCTTCTCACAATATTTGCACTTGAAAGGGTTTCTCTCCAGCGTGCGTTCTTTTTTTTTTTTTTTTTTTTTTTTCTTTTTTCCCCCTTTTTTGGGGGGGGGGGGGGCGCCCAAGGGGGGGGGGGGGGTTAAACCCCCTAAACCCCCCCCCCCCCCCGTAGATCCGCGCCTGAAAAGACAAGGGAAAGGGAAGTGAATATATCTGCAGCTTATTGAAACAATAGTACAATGTAGTTTGTTCTCAATATGAGTAAAATATGTACATAGTTGGCATGGCCATACCGTTATTTACTCATTGTAATCAACAAAAGTATACTGCCTGGGGACAATATTATCAGGAATCAGGAATGACAATATGTATTCAAATAATGACATTTCGATTTTCTTCTGAATACATGAACACTTTCAAACCTTTGAAATTGAATCAGATAATCGAGAGAATTCCAGGACTTGGGACCTGTATAAATAGGTACGTGTATTTTGAGCAAAGCGTGTTCTCGTGCTAGGAAGGTGATAGAAAAGCGCCTGTATGGTAGGATAGTCATGCGTGAACTTGATTTCTTTTCTTAAACAAATATGATAGTGCCTGAGGCATTCGTTGTTATTCAGCTGAAACATTAGTCAATGCCTATACAATGTAGACACACTAATAACAGGCTGCAGACCAAATTTGTAACGGGCATGTAGTTATATGTGCACAGACGGCTCCAACTACATGGAAACGGTGGTCACCATTTTTTTTTCCTATAATGCGGATTCACAATGAAAATATGATGCTGAAAACGATGGCACCGATTGATTTTCTATTAAATGTCCCCAAAGTGCCCAGACTGAATGTTTTAGTAGCCCGTCACTGTTTTTATGCATTTCAGAACAAATATTTTGGCTAAAAATGTTTGTTTGGTGTAGCAAACCCACTATGACCAATAAAATACAATATTGTATGGTATATATAACCGCAGAAGACTATACAGGCCAGTGGCGGATCCAGGGGGGACGTGTAAAAACACGTGATTTTTACCGTGTTGGGGGGGATGGCCCCCCCCCCCTGGCGCTCAAGGGGGGGGGGGGGGGGTGCAAATTTTCAAATATTTGAGGGGCACAAAAAAAATGTGCTCACTACCCCAACCCCCCCCCCCCCCCCCCCCCACCCCCCCCCCCCCCAACTGAGCGACTTTTCGGCCGGCGCGATTTTCAAATTTTCGGGAGCAAAAAAGAAAAAGAAAGTTGGCCCCCCCCTAAGAAATCCTGGATCCGCGCCTGATACAGGCTAGGGGCCCTGAAATTGCCCCTAAAAGGTCTAAATGATAAGCTACTCTAGACAGTCAAGAGGACTGCTTTAAATGATTTTCGGAGGTAATAGGAGCACAGTAAAAAAAAAAAAATCCAGTATCAAAAGACAATAATACATCGTGGGTATAAGGCTTTGATAGCCAATTATGTCTCAGGTACACCAATTAGGGCCAAAATTTAACATAATTACGTAACTCAAGTGCATAAAACTAAAAGACGCTTTTATACCAAAGTTACTTGTTCGTGCACCCAATATTATATAATTTGTGGGCACAGGAGGGAACCACCGGGAGCCCTGAAGCCATTTATCAGGGCCCAACAGAAAATGCGTAATAATTCGTGTATTTTTCTGACTAATATAATTTTGTTATTTTATCTTTATCTGTTATCTTTATGAATATTATCGAAACTGTTTATCTTTCTCTTCAGGTAAAGTGGATAGCTGCATGCTAAAACAACTTGTGGCAAGGTACCCCCGTATCCACTACACGGTGGTCGAACCCGCCAAAGAACCACTGGAAGAATTCAAAGCCCTCATCAATGACAACCGACCCAAGTTCGATGGTGTCGAGTTCGAATGGCGAAACGAGACCTTTGACGACTTTCAAAAGGTGGAGGAAGAGAAAGAGAGATCGAGGGGTGTGGATAAAGAACGATTTCATCTAATCCACGCTGTTCATTCACTATACTATGCCAATGACCTACAACAGGCACAGTCCTATCTGAGGGACAGGCTTGTCAAGCATGGAGCTCTCCTAGTTATTCTTCTTTCAGGTATAAATTAAAGTCTGCGGCCAATTATATTCACGCAACTCTGTAGATTTTTCCCCATCTTGAGGGTAATTATGTGTCCGACCAATAAATTGGGGCAATAATATTCCCAAACTCGCGTGAGTTTATCCTTCTAATTCTAGTCAATTGTAATAAACGATTATTGGAAAGGTCATTGAGCGAAACATTAGTAAGTTGGACATTGCCCAAAGTCGGTCGGACACAACTTTCCTTAAGTTGAGCGCAATCTTCTTACCCAGTATTTTTTAAATGTTTATTATTGTTATTATTGTTATTATTGAGGGGTTGAAGTCCATTATGTTCTGAGGTTATTATTGAGGAAATCAAGTAACCTAATGTGATCATATTTTCAGGATGGGACATTTATCAAGTGTGTGCACAATGTAGACGGATTCAGCACTGTCCAGAGAACCGAAAGGTGCCCCCCTGAGAAATTATGCTTTTAGAGGGAATCATATTCCGAGAAAACAAAATTGCACAGTCAGGGGGAGGAGGAATTCTGCTATACACGCTTCAATAAGACAACTGAAGTCAAATCAGTATCCATTTATGTCCATGAAAATATTCAATCGGCGACATCTTCTTCCTATGTATTCTTGCAGAAGAAGCCGGTATCTATATCGCTACCCCAAGCTATGCGAAGGAAGCCCTGCCACCAACCTTTGCTCCGCCCATCTACGTGAGATTTACGCCCGATCCGACACGCCCTATACATTCCACCACCAATCATGGCCCTCTGATATCTCCCAATGCTTTGACCCCGCCTCCGTCAAGGGCGGCAGAATGCTCGATTTCATAACTCACGTGAGGAATTTCCGCCAATCAGCGCCCGAGGAATTGAAGAAGAGTGTCGTAGCTTTCTTGAGGGGATTAAATCAAAGCGATAGAGAGGATAAGATGAGTACTGGAGGATACCAACGAGACTGGGACTCCATGGTAATGATTAAATAATGACAGATAATAATCACAATTCAATTAATATAGTGTAAACAGCACAAACAGTTCTAGAAGGGGAGGGGGCCTTTGGCTTAAGCAGTAAGCACACACCCCTCCCCCAACAAAAAAATAATCCCATGTTCTCACATTTATTCGATTTACAATTACATGTATAATAATTACCTAGATATTAATCATGCCTAAACTTTTGATCACTGGTTGTAACTCGGGTAAAGAAATATTGTTTTGAGGAAAGGGACGATGGTATTCAGGATTATTCTTGTGATGACATAATGAGTGCCGGCTTGGTTTGTTTACTCTTTTATATCTTCAGTCAGCAAAAAAACACAAAACAAAACAAAAAGGGGGGAGGGTACTCTTCATTGTTCACAATGTGTATATAAACCTTCAATTAAGTATAATAATATATAATTTTTGTTATATCAAAGTAAAGACAAATTAATACTCTACCAACAAAGGATCAAGTTTTTAACTTTCACGTTTAAGAAAATTGCAAAAATGGGACAAGTCTGTAAATATCATATCATCTTACAGAAGATTAATTTACGCACTTGTTTACACATGAAAGATAACTGTATATTAAATACTTATTTTGAAATCTTAACTAGTATAAATTGTGTCTACTTTTTTGTTTTTCTGAGTGTATATTTTGTCAGCTTTTTCTTACCTTTTTACAACTCATTTGTTAAATCTTTATATTGTGCTCGTGTCGCAAAGCAGGGTAATGCAGTCAACTTTTATTTTAATTTGAAGCAGCATCTTTTATCTAAATATCGTTGATTCTTGTACCAATATTCATATTATACAGCATTACCTATAAATAACTGCTATTTCCATTTGTATTACCTGCCATGAAAGATGTCCCTGCCATGTTTCTTGTTATGATTCTTTTTTAGTTTTGTTTGTATATGTAAAATCTCTTAACTACTGTTCGGGGAATTTTGCCTCCACAAGGCCACTTGGCCTTATTTTTTAGTTCCCTATTTTCATTTTCTTATATATTGCAAATGTTTATCATTGTATATATCTTTGTATTGTTTTTATTGAAAATGGAAATGAATAAAATGAATCGAATCGAATCGAATTTATCAAGACTTCGTGTTACAGATCCTGTTTACTTCGGGTTATTCTATGATTAACGGGAAAATGCATCGTCATTTTTATTGCAGGACCATCAGTATCGGCTATGTAAAAGGACATTGTTATCTTATCTTATCAGAAAGATAACCCCTCCATTATCATCATCATCATCATCATCATCATCATCATCCTTCTCCTTCTCCTTATCCTCATCATCATCCACATTGTCCTTATACTCACCATCATGACTATCAAAAACACCAAGGGATCTAGCATAATAGGGTGAAGCCGGCGTACCATGCACCCCCTTCCCACGCCCCAACCCATATTTGAATATTGAAGGCCCACATGGCCGAGGGGTAAATCATACACCTTTCAGAAAGTTTCTCTGAGGTTATGATTGAATATGAAGTACGCTCATCCAAAACCCCATTTGGAAAGTTTCCACTCCTCTTTATCAATTTCTGGATACTCTATAACCATGACTATCCCCAACTTCGGTCGAATGCCCCTTTTCATTATAGTTATTAATTTCGTGTAGATGAGAGTGATTTGATTAATAGAGACAAAATAATGCCAAACAATGTTTATGAATTATTGTACATGTGTTTTATTTTGCTAGTTTTTATAGCGATCCAATTGATTGTGCTGGTAGTCCTAAATATAAACGTCACTATAATGTCCATTCGTTTTACACAAAACATGATATCCTGTAAAGTACACACACAAATCAATTAACTCCCTTTTTATCCCCCAAAAGCTTTAGACCTTTAATGGTACAGTATGTGAACGATATATCGAGCTATTCATGGACTAGTCTATTTTAAGGTTAGTGTTATGCTACGGTCACAAAGGTTCTTACGAACGATAATTTCGTATGAATCTCCCTATTTTTCCATTGTCTTCCCGAATTTCCATTGTCTGAAAATCGTTCGTACGGTGTTCGTAGCAGTTCGTAATGGCATTTGTGACCGAGGCTTTACGTGTAAAATCAAATTACTTAATATCCCAAATAGCCCCAAACTATTCGTTTAACCTATATTGAACTCATGATAGTTTTAATAGTACCATGTCAGATGTATCTCTATCTTGCTTTAATTAAAAGAGCGCATTATCATTTATATCCATAATTCCATAGAGACAATGTTTTCACATCATTATTATTAATACTGTTATAATTGTTGTTATTATATACGTCTATTTGCGTACTTAATCTGAAATACCTTCATTACATGAAGGGATTATTTTACATTATCCATGCATTTCTCAAGTTACATGGGATTTGAAGGCTTTAAAGGCTTTTCTATTTCTTGATCAATCAATTAGGCTCTCGGGATTTGAAGAAGTAGATTGGGGGCACCGTGGGGGTCATCAATCTTATCTCTTGCTGCTGAGTTCATGATGATATCACGGAGTTCTCTCGTTGAATAATTCGGGTTGACCCCAAGATGAACGGCTGCAACTCCTGTTATGAAAATGGAGAATATACAAAAATAGAGGTAATCTCAGTGGTGGTCCTAGAGAGAAGCTTAAGGCTCAAGCAACCTCCCCCTCAACAAGGAAACATATTTTCAGATCCTCATTATATTCTCTTGAACAGACATGCAGTAGTATATTAATTTGTGTCATTCCTGGTTATCGTTATCTTTACTCTTACACTCAATTATCTATGTTACACTATAATTACGAAATTTGTTAATTGTTATCCAATGTATACAACAAATTGAGAATGATCTTATCTGTTCGGATTGAAATTATTTTTTTTTTTTATTTTTTATTTGCTTATAAATGAGTTAAACTAAAGTAGGCCTACTTAGCACCTAAATATATTTAAGATTTTATATCCTTACGTTCTTCTAGTTCTTTAAGACCTCTTCGATCATCATCAACCTTGCAGTTTTTCCTTGGACCTCTTACTGTTACAAAATATATGGCGATCGAGCTTTTTCAGTAAATGCCCCTATCCTTTGGAATAAATAACCTGCGCATATTCATAATACTCATTCTCTTGACCAGTTTAAGTCCTGGCTGAAAACGCACCTTTTTAATTCATGAATGATATTCTGCAGTTGTGAGTCGGTCAAAGGAGGCGCACACTATCTTATTCCTTGTTTGTTTGATCTCATTTTTATTTTTATTATTATATACGCATGATTTATTGAATAAAGAACAGATATATATTTTGTGTGTTTATTATAAGATTTGGTTGGTAATTTTAAGTCAGACAATGGTGCGCTTAGAAACACCCGTATTAAGCGCCTAATAATATAATGTTGTGTATTATTATTATATTAATTACTTGTAAAAAAAGAGTGCAAGAATGATCTCAGCCCCCTCCCAATTCTTCTAATATAAAACCACATCGTGATGTAAGGGGCCACATATGGCGCAGCCATACGGATCTGTATGACATTACACGGCATTTTCAAGGAACCTGCACGGGGTTATGAGTTTACCTCAAGGGTTCTTTCAGGTAAGGGAAGTATGTTTTTTAGGAGGGTGAAAGGCGCCCTCGAAGGATCGTAAGAAGGACGTGCGAATCGTAGAGTTGGCCTACCACCCGACTCAAGCTGCGGACATGCACGGTCAAAAAGACGCAAGGCGGCCGGGTTGTGACCATGGATAGCATTAGTTTAACCACTTTACCTGCGACATGGGGCGTAGCCATGCTGGTGCCGCTGATTGACCGATAGAGATCATCTCCAAGCCACGATGCTGCTGTGATGTAACGACCAGGAGCAAAGAGGTCGACACACCCACCCCAGTTAGAAAAGTATGCACGTGCGTCGTCGATTTCAGAAGCACCGATAGTGAGGGCCTGATGGAAAGTGGGAACAAGAATGAACCTTTCACATTGAGCTATGCCATAATAGTAAAATTCTATTCAATATTTAAACTGTTATCATGGTCATGTCGGCTGGCAAAAAAAGCAGGAAAAAGTAGAAAAAGGAAATGGCCTAGCAGAGCTGAGGCGTATAGAGCGGAGGACCTCCCTTTGTTCAAAAAGAGACACATAATAGGGAGAGAGGAAAGAGAGGGAGGGAGGGAGGGAGGGAGGGAGGGAGAGAGAGAGAGAGAGAGAGAGAGAGAGAGAGAGAGAGAGAGAGATGTTGGTGTGAGAGAAAGAGAGGGAGAGTATACTATAGGCCAACATTATTTACTAACCAAAGAAAGGTAACACAAAAATCATGTTTGTCTTATTCATGTGCACGTTGATATACAAGTATAAATAATGTTGTCTTTTAGGGAAAATGTACATGTACATCCTTTGTAATTGTCTTTCATTGAGCATTTAATTATATGAGGAATGTGAGGTCAATATTCAAACATGAAACATACGTCATACCTCACGTGACCTCGCTGGCGATCGTCGGCAGGCTTCGTAGTCGCTGTTGCCAGCCGCTACGACGACGAGTACCCCAGACGCGTCGAGATTTGTCAAGACTTCATCTTCAGCATAGGATCCACTACCTCCGAGAGACATAGATACGATAGCTGGACGCGCACCATTCTCTGCTACCCAATCCATGCCTATATAATTAACCAACCAATTAGTATTTAAGCGTTACACGTAACGATAGATGTTATTGTCGAGGGGTGGAGGGGTGGGGGAGGGAGGAGGGGGCTTAATGAGCCCCTCGAAAAGAAATTTCGAGGTACATGCAGAAAATGAATGCAAGAGCCCCAAGCCCCCCGCCACCAAAATATATATTATATATAGGCCTATAATAACAATGTTTAATACAAAATAATTATGTTATTCTTTTAGAACCGCTCCTAGGCATGAAACAGAGTGATTTCTTCATGTTTAAATTTTATTCAGTTAGATTAAAAACAAAGATGAGTAACAAAATTTGATAACAATGATATTGGTAAGCAAATTTATACCAAGAAGATTAAATTCACTGTATGATATTGTTTATAATATGTGAGCGTGATTAAAAGTCATAAATAAACAAAACAATGTGTTGATTTATACGGAGGCAAACAAACATAATTTAAGCGTAAATATATATAATATTAGACAACGAACACTAAAAAGTTCAATATTGTATAAGTACACACATAGTAACTATGCATAGTGTGCAGCCGAGGTTGAGCTTCATGACAGGTACCATACCCCATCCTGCCCACCACCCTAACCCCCCCCCCCCCCCCTTCGTTGAGCGTGATTATGATCATGGACCTATGGACAGTCCAATGTGTACATTGTAAACGGTAACAATCTATTGGCATCAGTTTTGGCAGATACCCCAAAATATCTAATCGCGATTTTCTGTCGTGTTTGTTTAAAGTACACGGATCATAGTTATGGACGGTTAAAATGTGAAACAAATTTCTTAGGTTCATTTCATGAATGTTCATTCATTCTTTTGTATATTAACAGGCTCAAATCTGTCCACCTTTTATGGAGACATGCAAATGTTCTCACACGATGTCGAAATTATACTAAAGAGTCGAAATTCCTGCATCTGATAGTTTTATTTATGTTTTTCCACAGGGAGGTGAACCGTAGATATCGCGGGAGGGACTCGTTTTCCGAAGATTCATAATTCTGAAACACAAATTATTCCGAAAATGAAAAAGGGTTCATGATTCCGAAAATTGATTGTGTTATTCTGAAGGTTCGAAAGTTCTTTATTCAGAAGGAAAAAAAAGGTACAGTGTTTTACGTCCTTTCATGAACTTCGGAATTATGAATATACATGTTCATGTATTTCATTTTCGGAATTACGGACCCTTAATTGTGCATTATGAGTTATGAACCTTCGGAATAATGAGCCTTGGAAATTATGAACTTTCGGGAAACGACATGTATACAGTTATTAATATCGCACCTGCCATAACGCCACCCTTCGATCCGGACCCTGAGCATCCGAGCACCCGAACAGAGTGAACATGGGCCTTGGGCGCCACCCCGTATACCTTGCCACCGATCGTACTTGCGCAGTGTGTGCCATGCCCCTGACAATCCCCATCGGCACCCTATAAGAAGATAGGCAGAAAGAAGTTTAAGTTATTAAGGGAGGGACGAGTGACAGAGGGATGGGAGGAGAGGGGGAGCAGTGGGGAGAGAAAAAATGGAAGAGAGGAGAAGGAGGGGAGGATAAGGGAGAGAGAGAGAAAGATAGAGAGAGGGGTGCCGCACAGGCAGAATAGAGACAGTGGGAGGGAAATGGAAAGACAGACAGACAAAGAAAGAGGGTGAGGACGAGGAGCGGATCAGGGAGGCAGATAAATCCTGAGAGAGAGAGAGAGAGGGGGGGGGGGGTGAGAGACAAAGATAAAAGAAAGTGATCGCGAGAGGGGTTGGTAGCTTTGCAGCGCATTATCGGGAATAATTGTGGGTCCTTACAAAATTTGGATGATTGATTTGTTTTTTTCTTTTGTTTTGAATCACGAAATCGTTCCAGCTTTGCCAAGGTATGAAACTATTCGACAAAGATACTAGTCCTACTAGCTAGAACACTCATTTTGCTGTATGGGGCCGATCGACTACTAACATCATGACTTCATTCCCTTTCCATGGCTCTTCCTCAGCTACACCATGCATGCACTATCTTCTATTTTGAACTCTGACCTGCCATGACTCCTCCCTTCGATCCCGAACCTTCACAACCCAGCACCCGTACGGAGAACAGCTTGGCCTTAGGGGCTACACCGTACACCTTTCCCCCGATGGTGCTGGCGCAATGAGTGCCGTGTCCTCGGCAGTCTCCGTCCGCCCCCTATGGTGACCAAGGTTGTGATGTGACTCGAGGTTTTCTCAACATCATCGCATTAAATCTTCCAATAGAATTGTCCTATTTCATTTCTTTCTGAATACTCTTTTCCGCCCCCTTTTTTGTTAGAAAATACAAGCCCAGTAAAAAAAGTGTGTAGGGGCGACGACCCCTCAACCATTTCTTAGTTCATTCGATGGTACATTTTTAGCTAAGTATATGTTGGTAATGTACTAGAATATTATCTACCCAACCAAACATTTGAAAGTTTCCTATTGGTACTAAGACTGGTCGCAATTGCATACAAATAATACATGTTTGCGAGTGCATTAGTGAATAGCCTATGCACTGCACGCAGGTTAAAGTAGTTGAGTTCTGTTGCAGAGGACGCTACACAAAATATTTTTTGTGAGATATTGAAAAACCGAGTGTCAAATTTGAAAGAACATATAATTTAAATGACAAAATCATCTTTGTTTGATCAAAATCGGTGCAGAAACGGCTGAAATATCCAGAAATATAACGATTTGTAATACTTGTGTACCACATTATATTAGATAATTTGAAAAAGCCGTTGAAAAAACGAAATAGCGCCTTTTACGTCGTACTTCAGCCAATGCCGATGTTGGTTTTTTTTTGGCAGTTTCGTGTTGGTTATATTACGCACAATCAGCCGGCCCATGTATTGTTATTTTTAATTAAATTATTAATTAACGGTCACCGTATTTTTTTTATAGTGGAGCTGAATTGGTATGATCGTATTGGCTAATTTTTTACACATTTTGAGGTCTAAAATTACCTTCATAGCAATTTTAGGTTCTAATAAAGGGCACTAGAAATGTCATAGATAAGAATAAGAGCAATAACCATGCACTTTGAAGGCATTTGCGGTCTGAAAACAGAACTCAATTATCCCTTTAAGTCTCGATAGGATAATGAACGAGACTTGTCGAGTTCAAAACCAGGTTGATGCGTTATAGTGCGCTTTGGTAAGGCATTTGTCCTCATTAACAAGACAATAGTCCTTCGGAGAGAACTTGAATTCGTCGAGCCCCTGTTTGCTTACTTACAAGCATACATATTTCCTTAGTAGTCGGGTAAAACAAAAATCGAACCAAAAACCAGCAAACTGTTCGTCGAGTGTAATCCGGAATGAACAATTTTGTTTTGAAATCATTTTCATTCGTTTTGTTGAGGTTTTGTTGCTATTCATCATCATGATCATGCTTCTATTATGTTCTCTCTTGATTTATTATGACAATGTCAGGACCTTATTTCAATAATTTACTTGACTGTGAAGTTATATAAAGCTTAGACTTACGATGGCGTACTGCATAGCGTCGTAAGCAATGAAAGCCCTGTCTTCGAACTCTTCATGCGTGGTCCTGATACCAGTGTCAAGGACATAGACGTTCACTCCAGCTCCACCATCACCTACAAAAAGAGAACAATAATTTCAACTAGGCGTTGTGGCGTGCGCCTGCAATCCAGCTAACAATTTAAGATACAAACTGATTCAGCCGATGGCGCAGGATCAAAACTGAGTCACGTCTTTCGGATGGTAACGTTTAAAGGTCCCAGACGTAAATAATCATATCCACGTCCATAAAATTCCAATATACACACACAGGGCATGAGGGAAAAACAATGATTAAAAAGAAGACAAATACATGTAATGACAGACTTTAACTGTATTCAGGCGCGGATCTACGGGGGGGGGTTAGGGGGTTTACCCCCCCCCTTTGGGCGGCCCCCCCCAAAAAAAAAGGAAAAAATAAAGAAAGAAAAAAGAACGCACGCTGTAGAGAGAAACCCTTTCAAGTGCAAATATTGTGAGAAGATATTCAACTCATCTGGTAACTTAACCAAACACATGATAACTCTGGATATAACTGTGTATTAAACTGTTACTTGATTTAAAAAGACGTTATCATGCACTGCTTTTTATGGTCTCCATTGTGTTAATAGATGCCAGGAAAACATCATTTACGGGGTTCAAATAAACACCCCCAAAAAAATCGGCTCGCCGCTTCGCGGCTCGTTGACGATGCTCCGCATCGTCATTATTTTGGTCAAACCCCCCCCCTTAGCAAAAAGCTAGATCCGCCCCTGTAGTTGTAAGAAGAGACAAGATTAAACCAGTTACAACTGTCTTTTTGAAGAAAAAAATGGGTTAGCTGTTCAACCGTATTATGATTATCTGGACATATTCCAGAATCAATGAAAATTTCGAAAATAATCCCAATCTTCAAAAAGGGTGACAGTACATTAACAAGTAATTATAGACCAATCTCATTGCTAACAACCTTGTCTAAAATCCTTGAAAAGTTGGTCCACATACGGACCATGAGTTTCTTTAAAAAGCACAACATCCTCTCTGATACTCAATTTGGCTTCCGAGAAAAGAGTAGCACTACCCATGCCATACTTTCTTTAGTTCAAACAGTTGCCAAAGCTATCGATCAGTCTTCTAATACGGTTAGTTTGTTCATAGATTTTTCTAAAGCATATACTGTTGATCATGATGTCCTTCTTTACAAACATTCTCACTATGGAATTAGGGGAAAACCGTTGACGTGGTTCAAGAATTATCTTAAAGGGCGCTCCCAGTTTGTTTCGCTGAATGGTAATTTCTCTGAAAGTAAACCTGTCCTTTGCGGAGTTCCGCAAGGAAGTATTCCTGGCCCACTTTTGTTTATTATTTATATAAACGACATTGAGAGGTCATCTTGTCTGCTTCAATTTATACTTTTTGCTGACGACTCAAATATTTTTTTGTCACATCGCGATCCAGAGAAATTGACGCAAATACTAAATAACGAACTTAAAAGTGTGGCAAATTGGATAAAAGCAAACAAACTGTCACTATTGTCTTAACTTAGACAAAACTAGTTACATGCTATTTAGTAATAAGGTTGCAACTTTGCCTAATTGTATATTTTTTGATGGTACTGTCATTCAAAGGGCCCGATCAACTAAATTTTTGGGGCTAGTTATTGATGAAAAACTATCTTGGAAAGCGCGAAATAATTCATTGTTAAAAGATGATGACTATACAGTAAACATAAAACATTTGATTAGAAAATTTAAAATGGAAAACGCTTATATGAACCCGCAAATGAAATGGGACATGTGCAAAATAAAGATTAAAGAATACACAATCAGGTATTCGAAACAAAAGCATAAAGAAAAGAACGAAGCTTTTAACAAATTACAAACTGAATTTATGTCAATGAGCTGTAAGACTGATGAAAATCCGTCTAAAGAAAATAAGGAAGAACTAGAACGAACAAAAATTAAATTAGACCAATGGTTAACATATAAATGTAAAGGAGCTTTTGTCAGGTCCAGACAAAAGTGGATAGAACATGGTGAAAAATCAACGAAATATTTTTTTCAATGCGAAAAAAGAAACGGAAAAAGAAAAGAAATAAATAAATTGTATTAAAAAGAATGGAAGGGTTGTTAAAAACCAGGAAACTATTCTTAGTGAAATTGTTGAATATTATAAATGTTTGTACTCTAAAACAATCAATGGAGTTGAATCGTCTGATATTGATAATTATTTAGCTTCAACTATGCTTCCTGCATTAACGGAAGAAGAAGCAATGTCGTGTGAAGGAATACTTACCGAGGAAGAATGTCGAAATGCTATATTTTCTATGAAAAACAACAAGTCACCAGGTAGTGACGGTTTATCTGCTGAATTTTTAAAATGTTTTTGGGAGGATGTTAAATCCCTTGTAATAAATAGTATAAATGAAGGTTTTAATCAAAAACAGTTGTCCGAAACTCAAAAGTTAGCTATACTAACTTTGCTGTACAAGAAAGGGGATAAACAATGCCTAGATAATTGGAGACCTATATCATTGCTTAACACAGATTATAAGATTGTAGCAAAGGTGTTATGTAAAAGATTAAAAAATGTCATAGATAAATTGATTTCTTTTGATCAATCAGGTTATTTAAAACAGCGTTCCGCTATGCAAAATCTACGTTTAGTTAAAGATATAATTGAATACTGTGAATCAAATAATTACTCAGGTATCCTTCTTTTTCTTGATTTTAGAAAAGCTTTTGATACGGTTACTCATGAGTTCTTATTTCAACTATTATATAAGTTAAAGTTCAAAGAATCCTTTATTACATGGATCAAAGTCATTTATGCAAATGCTGTAGGGAGTGTCATAAATAATGGTTGGGTCTCGCAAAAATTTGAAATAAAAAGGGGCATTAGGCAGGGCTGTCCGCTTTCTGCTCTATTATTTATTCTAGTTGTTGAAATTATGGCATTAAAAATAAAGCAAAATAATAATATAGATGGTATCACAGTCGTAACTACTGACACTGGTATTTCAAAAGAATTTAAGATATCCCAACTGGCAGATGACACTGTTCTCTTTTTAAACAACATTCAATCTGCCAACATATCTCTCGAAGAAGTAAAACATTTCGGACACTTCGCTGGGCCGAGCTTAAATGTGATGAAAACAAATGCTGTTACTATACAACAGCAACAAGCATTTATCGAAGGTATTAAATGGAACGATGAACCTGTCAAGTATTTGGGAATGTATCTAACAAGGGATAAAAAGGAGTCTGATCGATTGAACTGGTTTGTGAAACTAGAAAAAGTAAAATCAATCTTGACTTTTTGGAAAATGAGAAACTTAACTTACTATGGTAAAGTTGTAATTCTTAAATCACTTGTAATCTCACAATTTGTGTATGTTGCTTCGGTATTACCTATCCCTCAGAAACTAGTTGTTGATTTGAATAAACTGATGTATAATTTTCTATGGAATTCAAAAAGAGAAAAAGTCAAGAGAACAGTCTTAATTAATGATATTGAAAAGGGAGGATTGGGCATGGTCGACTTAAACTCTAAATTTCAATCGCTACATTTATCATGGTTTAACAATTTCTTTGAAAATAATTATGATATACCGTGGAAGTTTATGTTTAGATACTGGATTGAAAAAATATGTCCGTTGTTAGTAATTTTGAAAACAAATTGTTCCAGTAAAGACATGTTAAAGTTATGCTTAAAACAAAAAATACCTAATTTTTATGTTAACTGTCTCGTAACTTGGAGCGAACTTAAATATATTCAATTTCCACAAGTTATGAATGTTGAAAATCAAGTATTGTGGTACAATAGTAATATTACACATGAGAGCAAACCTCTCTTTTTTAAAGAATGGTTTAGAAAAGGCATTATAACAATAAATGACATTGTAGAAAATGGACGTTTTCGGCCAAGAGAACATATTTGTAGAGTGCTTGGCTCAAATTCTTTGCTAGTTGATTTTATGTATACGAAGCTTAAAAATGCGATCCCAAAAATGTGGATCGAAAGAATTCAAGATGTTAATTACGCACATGACGATAAAACAAATTCACAATTCGAAGGCGACTTATACGAAATAAGAACACTTGATTTTATAAGACTATCTTCAATGAAGTCTAGCCATTTCTATAGCCTATTGTGTGACTTTAAGAAAAGAGAACCAGCTGTATTAACATTTTGGGAAGGTAAACTGAACCTTGTCATTGATTTTGATTGGAGAGATACATTAAAATTTAAGTTTAAGACATTGAAAAACAATAAAATAAAACAACTCAACTTTAAGACATTTCATAGGATTTTACCCTTTAGATACAATCTGTGCAAATGGAAAATTGTAAATGAAAACCTTTGCATTTTTTGTAAAACAGCAGAATCTTTCGTTCATGTTCTTTTAGAGTGCCCGAGCGTAAAGCTTTTCTGGAAACGTATTGTGGAATTGATTGAATTGAACTTTAAAGAAAAAATTATATTAAACGAAGAATTATTAATTGCTGGTTTTGATTTCAAACATGCAAATGGAGCAGATATAAATACAATCGTTGCATATGCTCAATACGCAATCTATTTGATGTATATGTTAAATTATTTTCAAGGTAAACCATACAACAGCTTTTTCATATGGCATGTTTTTAAATACGAGTTACTCTTGGATAACATCTCGGATGTTGTTTCAGGGGCTCTCGGGACATAGTATTTTTTTGGAGAGTTTTTGAGAGCTTTTGAAATAGCATCTGGGAACTAAGGAAAATCTTCGGGGATATTTTATATCACTGAAGATTTTCTCTTAATAGTTTAAGAAAATACTTAAAGTGAATGTAAAATTTTGTTATGATGTAATGATTTGTGTGTTGGTTATTTTTGTAAATGAATAAAGTACCTCTGACAAGAGGAAAAAAAAAAAAAAATCTTGGAAAGCGCACACTGACAATATCTGCAAAATCATTGCTCGCAGCACTGGTATCCTTAGTAAATTAAGACACTTCCTACCCCATTATATTATGTTATCCTTGTATTCTACGCTTATTCTTCCTTACTTGAATTACGGACTTATTACCTGGGGCAGTGCAGCAACTTCCCAAAATAATAGACTCTTTATATTTCAAAAAAGAGCGATTCGTATTATTAATAATGCAGATTTCCGGGCACACACGAATAATCTTTTTCTGAATAATAAAATTTTGAAAATTAAAGACTTGTATATTTTTCAGCTTGGACAGTTAATGTACAAGCTCAACACTAAACAATTACCTTTGCCTTTTAATGATATGTTCGTAAGAAATGATTCGATTCATAGTCACCTCACTTGCCAGGCGAGCTCTTTTCATTTACCATTAAATAAAACATCTTTTGCACAAAACTGAGACATTTGTTTTTACAGGTCCAAAACTGTGGAATTCTCTTTCAAATGATATTATACAGTGTAATTCGATACAAATTTTCAAAAGGAGACTTAAAAGCTTTCTTCTGAATAGTTACTAGGCTATTGCATTCCCCAATCAAATATAATTTGTAGTGTGACTTTATGCAACTTTGATTATTTGTTTTTATAAACATGTATGTATTTATCAATGTTTTGCGTTTAAAAGTGATTTTTTTTTTGTATTACTGAATCAGTTATTGTTATTATTGTTGTTTTTGTTTTTTTCTCATAAAATGATAATTCATGATAATAACTTTTACAGGGGGGCTTACACCCTACAAGCTCTGCTTTTTAGTCGGCCCTCCTTCCCTTTCAATTTCATGTTTATTTTTTAATGTATTGTATTGTGCAAATTGATCTATATGTATATCAATATGTGAATATGTTAAAATGTACCATCATTGTAAATATGAACGATTGAAAGAGGAAAAATAAATGAATTGAATTGAATTGAATTGAATGATATGGAGAAATATACAGCACAAACAAATCTTGAATGAAAAACATTGTACAAAAAAAGTTTTCGTTTACCAAATGTTTTCGAGTGTGTGTCTGTAATATAATTATTTTGCCATTCATGTCTATTATACTTGTACGGACGAAAAACGTTTATATTGCATTTTTAAAAACATTTATATGATAAATAGTGGAATGCGGAATGTATCGCTATTTTTGTAGTGAGCACTATTTTTTTTTTTTTTTTTTTGCTCCCGAAAAAAAAATAGCACCCCCCCCCCTTGAGCGCAAGGGGGGGGGGGGGGGTCTCCAAAAAAGAGGTACAATTTACGTGTTTTTACACGTTTTTTCCACTGCCTCTACGTAAGGATCGAAAACAGGACTAAGGCGAAGGAGAATAACAATTAGACGGTGAATAAAAAAAAACGTATATAATAAGTTTTTAAAAAAGGAAATCAGGCACTTGCTTATTATGATGAGTGAGGTTTTTTTTTTTTTTTTATTTTTTTTTTTAATAATAAATAAAAATGAGCTTATATTTCCCTCTTGAGGCTACTAGTGATCAGTTCTACTTACCGACTGGCATGTACGAGTCATCTAGAGGTAGGTCCCTCTGATCAAGCCTGTCTAGACCCCATGTAGTAGTATCTGCATATACCATACCATCCTCTTCAACATAACGCACTGCTTCATGGGAGCGGACCTAGTATATGGAGATTAAACAAACAAAAAATCACATAAATAGCAGTAATTGTTATATTTCGGTAAATTTCTAAAGTCATCATTTAGGTACATTTTCTGACGGGGAAATGGGGCAATGTTGGGGTCAAAGTAATCAAAAATATTTCATATGATCCCGTTTGAAATTCGTGTTCTCACCCAAGCGTGTCTCTCTCTCTCACCCCCACCCCTCTCTCTCCCTCCCTCTCTCTCTCCCTCTCTCTCTCTCTTCTCTCTCCCTGTCTTTCTATCTCTCTTTATCTCAAATTCTGTCTGGTCTGTCTGTCGTTTTTCTGATACAAATTCCTAGATATTCTCTGTATGTCTCTTTTTTATGAGTATATGTTTCCTTTTTTGTTTTCATTATATATTTTGTTTATATATACACTGTACATGTAATTTCCTCATTTTATCAGTTTCTCTTCAAAATGAAGTTTACAGAAAACACAACAATGTATATGTGTTTCTTGAAATATATGAACATTAATTTGCATATAGACCAGTTGCATTCAATGTGAAATTATAAAAGATTTACTCGGGGGCTAACCTCAATTTATATAGCATGTTAATAGTTATTAGTTCCAGTTGCCAACACTGTAACAAAATAATAGTCGAAATAACTCAATAAAATTGAGGAAAAGAATTGCATATTTACTACCTCCGGCATCTTAAGTAGAATTTACTTATTTTGCTGAATAAATTTTTACTCAGTTAAATCGAGTTACATTAACGTAAATAATTTAAGTATTGTAATCATTTTAGATAATTAAAAAAAAAGCTATGATAGGATAACATATTGCACGATTTGGTACCCATCTAATCTAACAAGTAACATCCACTAATCATTCACTACTTCTATTTAAGATTAATCACTAATCACTAACACATACGCTTCAATTCGACACATATTGAAAGGCTCCAAATTTTATATATACTTGATCGTAGCATCTTCAAAGGAAAATTGGTTGACAATTTCCTGAAATATCAAGTTTTTATTTGTTTTGAACTGGGTAAGAATTAAAAATTGTCTTGTCTTTGCTTAGCCATGTTAAATGAATTAGTAAATGTTTTAAAGTCCTTAAATTTTCATTCAACCACAAAAAAGAATTGTTTTATTTAAAAAAGAGTTTAATTTGGTCTTAATGAATATTCATAAATTATGTAAATATTTCTATTACGCACTGCATCGGTCCTTACTTGAAAAAGATAAGAATAATCAACATAAACTGTTTGAGTAATACGTATAATTTCTGATTTTGAGTTAAAATTACTAAATTAATACAAGCTGAAATTACTTAAAGTTTTTATGTATTTGATTTTACTTAAATATTCCACGTATGTTCTACTAAATTGAAAGTTTGAGTTAGCAAGACTTAAATTTAGTGCGTAAGTGGCAAAACTAATGTTTTCAAGTAAATTCTACATGGAAAAAATACGTAACAATTACCAATGAACAATTTTTTTTTTACAGTGAAATAATATGTAGGTATATTGTTATTTTGTATCGACTATAAACGAATGTACATGTTAATGATTTGGTAATAAATTCAAACTCAACTCACTTTAAAAGAGGAATGGATCAGTCACTTACCAGTCGGAGGGCCCTGGCGGGAAGGTTCGCGACGAAAGCGTTGATGAGCTTACGAAGTCTCTTTCTTACGATCAGGGTTTCGCCCTGTGTCCTAGCGGTACGGATCAGGGAATCTGAGATAGCATCTTGGTCGACGTCATTCTTTTGAAATAGAGGTTTCAATTCTAAGAGTTTATTTTGCATTCAATATGGATAGTTTAATATCGCAGTTGTCATAGCGTATATTGAGAAATCCTTTTCACAATGTTTACCGCTTTCACTATCTTCCACTTAATATTTTCTTTTGTTTTGAATATTTACTCAATTAAAATGGACAGTTCAATAATTCAAGTTTATATTACCAGTCTTTACCGTTTTTACTATGATACTCCTCTTTTATCTTTTGTAATCTGGACAATGAAAAGCGATCCAGAGCGAAAGCTCAGAAACATTTCAGGAAAGAAATAAACAGATAATCTTTAGAAAATAAAAATACTACAAGGCACAACAATATGTTCAATAAAAGAAATAAAATATGATAATATATCTTATATACCTATAATAAATAACTTCAATACACAGCATTATTTCAATATTCGACCTATTTTTTCAATAGACATGACAACTGCATTTTGTAAAGATGTGGCAGAAAATTACAAGAAGATTCTAAATGGTATATAGGCTAGATTGGTGAACCATCCGAGACTCTTCTAAAATCAATGTGACCAACCTTCAGCATAGCCTTATCTCAAAACTTGTTAAACGACCTGATGCAAAGAATCATTTTAAAACTTGTTAACCAACTTTAAGCAAAACCGAATACCAAAACATGTTAACCTACCTTAATTTGTTTTATTTAAAAAATTATTGACCAATTATTATTATTTATTACCTTAAGCACAAATCTGTTAACCGACCTTAAATTTTCATCTTAAAACTTACTGACCAACTTTAAGTAAACCTCATCTTAAAAACGGTTAGCAGGCTCATCTACAAACCTATTAACTTACCTTAAGACTAGTAAAACCTCGTCTTAACAGACCATAATCGCATTTTCATCTACAAACCATAACCCTATGATAAGCAAAACCTCATCTTTAAACCGGTTAACAGACCTTAAGCAAAGGTTCATCTATAAACCTGGTGACTAACCTTAAGTACGACAATATAATCCCCTTTGATGGCATCTTCTGATTTGTAGAGGGGTGCAAGTCGAGCCCTCCCTGCTACCATCTGGAGGGTGACTACTAAGATGACGAAGACCAATAACTGCTTCATCGTGATGTGCTTCTGATAGAGTACAATAAACAATTATACATGTCATATATAAACGGGCTGAAATGTATCAAAATCATCATTATCATTCTTCTCCTTCTTCTTCCTCTTCTTCTTCTTCTTCTTCTTCTTCTCCTTCTTCTTCTTCTTCTTCTTCTTCTTCTTCTTCTTCTTCTTATTGTTATTCTTCTTCTTCTTCTCATTCTCCTTCTCCTTCTCCTTCTTCTTCTTCTTCTTCTTCTTCTTCTTCTTCTTCTTCTCCTTCTTCTTCTTCTTCTTCTTCTTATTGTTATTCTTCTTCTTCTTCTCCTTCTTCTTCTTCTTCTTCTTCTTCTTCTTCTTCTTCTTCTTCTTCTTCCTCTTCTTCTTTTTCTTCTTCTCCTTCTTTTTATTATCATTACTATTATTATATATCTTCGCGTTAGAGTTAGATCTAGAAAAGTCAATTAAATTAAATATTTCTTTTAAAAAAGTAAGTCACTTACCACAAGACGAGATCCAAATTATGAAGAATGGTGATCAGTGCCGCACTGTCGAAATATCTGAATTTGGTATAAGATGTTATGCAGGCGTTACGGAACGTTGGTTGTTTGTTTCTTATCGCGGGCTTGAACCTTCATTATTTACCAAAGGATTTGCTGTATATAATCACGTCCAATTAATTGTACGATGAGCAGTTCTAATTTTGTTCTCAAAATGGGCGGAACCTGTTGGTGATACGAAAAATAGGGGCGCCGATATCTTTTGGTCATTCTTGCTTTCATACGGGATCCTCTCAGGTGAAAGGTCGGGAAGGGAGGAATAATCTATAAGGAAAAGGATGAGGAGAAAAAAACATACCAACGGAGCCCGTTTCTACTGTAATATCTACTCTATATTAACTGTAAACGATTCAGACATAAACAAGTATAGGAAATATAGAGTGAATTCAGAGAACTCAGAAAACATGTAAACTCGTTTGAAATAAATAAATTAAAACAGGTATATATAGAGAGTAAAAGAAAGAGAGAAAGAGGAAAGATTGATAAAGATGAACAGATACAGAGTCCATCTGTCTGTCTATCTATCTATCTATCTATCTATATATCTATATAATTATGTTTATTCATTTATTTGTATAAACTTGTATTAATTTTTTTATTCATTCATCCGTTCGTTTATTTTTCTTGAAAAACAACAACAAACGTTTAGATCGAGACTCAGTAATGAAAGAAAAATCCTAACTATACATTAGGCCTACAATGCACAATGAGGGGAGGGCATATAAAACCCCTATTACCCAACATGCCCAAACATCAGTTTCAGTGTAAATTAGAAAGATTATCTATCAGCTGATCTTTGAACAGTGACCACGAGAGAATTAAGATAAAAAAGAGGAGTAATTATATCAATCAGTCCTACTTCTCAGTGCGTAATTATCAAACCCATGAATAGGTTCACCTTTAGTTTTATTCAACTGAAACAATTAAATTGATAACTAAATTGCGTTTCATAATTTTGTTTACATTATACCATTTTTGTGATTACCAATATGTTAATGTGGAAAATAAATCACGTTTGTTTAGCAGTTATGATTGGGATATTTGGATAGGAGCAGTGGCGTAATGAGCAAAAAAGTTTGGGGGGGCTGGCAGACAAAAAAAAATCCGCATCACCCCACTCTTACATGCAGGCCCCGCTGAACGTTTTTCAAAGTGGGTGGGGGGAGGCTAAAGTATTTACGATCAGGTATAGAGCGTAGTGTAAATTGGCGTGGGGTCTTGAGGGCTGAGCCCCCCTGAAACTCAGGGATTTGAGGAATTATATAACGGTCATTGAGCATTCAGGGGCCCGCCTTAGGCCCCCTTGTGGGGTCGAGGGGGCGGATCCCCCGGAAGTTCAGGGGTTTTAGGCATTTAATTACCCATATGAGCATATTTTGATACCTTATTTGTGACACTGGCAGGTCCTTAATTGGAGTGGGGTCCAGAGGGCGGAGCCCCGGAACCTCAGGGCTTTTAGGCAATAAATTACTGTCAGATGAATATCCAGGGGCCTGACTTAGGGCCATTGGTTAGGTCCAAGGGCAGAGCCCCCTTGAAGCTCAGGGGTTTTAGGCGTTTTATTACGGTCAGATGAGCAATTTTTTTGATACCTTATTTGTGACACTGGCAGGACACTAATTGGCGTGGGGTCCAGTTGCGGAGCCCCAAGAAGTTCGGGGTTTTTAGGCATTAAATTACCGTTAGATTAGCATCCAGGGGCCCGCCGTAGGGCCCTAGGTGGAAACCAGGGGACAGAGCCCCCGGAAGCTCAGGGGATTTAGGCATTTAATCACGGTCAGATGAGCATATTTTGATACCTCATTATTTTGTGACACTAGCAGGTCACTATTCTTTCTTTCTTTCTTTCAAAAAAAGTGGGGGCGGAGCTCGAGGCCCCAGGGCCCCGTCGTTCTGCGGCCCCTGCCATGTAGGCCTCTAAATAAGCATATTTCTTGCCTGACTGTAAATTTAGGCATTTGTAATTTTCCAACAAACGCATAAAAAAGTATAATTTACTAAAAAGTGAGGACAAATCTCGGAAAATTATGTCATTTCAGCAACATTTGTAAATCAACGGTATCGAATTAGAAATGAACCACGTTTGAATTTAATTGTGACAAAGGCAGGTCACTATTCTTTCTTTCTTTATTCAGGAATTTGCAATTTCCCAACAAACGCATAAAACATGTATAATTTACTAAAGATTGAGGAAAGATCTCGGAAAATTATGTCATTTCATCAACATTTGTAAATCACCGTATCGAATTAGAAATAAACCACTTTGAATTTTATTTGGGGGGCATCTGTCCCCCCAAGCCCCCTCCCTTCCCCATCAGTACGCCATTGCCCCCCCTATATCTTGTTGGCTGGAAAAATTGCAAGTAAACTCCCCTACCTATCTTCTTTCTCTCTTTCTTTCCTTACCTTTCCCTGCCCCTTCCCTTACCCTTCCCTTCCTTCTCTCTCTTTTAGGTTTGGTAGGGGGTGAGGCAAGGGCCTTTCGCCCCCCCCCCCCCGATCGACATGTTGTTGGCGGGATTAATCGCAACTGATCTCTCCTTCTTTTCACCCTTCTCTTTTCTTCTTCCTCTTTTTTGTTCCCTTTTAGCTCTCCTCTTTCCCTTTCCATTCTTTCTCTCTTTTTTTGGCGGGGCGGGTGAGGAGGGGGGAGAGAGGCAAGGGCCTTTTGCCCCCCCCCCCGATCCACAAAGCGAAGAGTCTAGACTGGATCGGAGAGCTCACTAGTGCTAGTGTGAATTTACACCGAGGACAAAGTTTGCTTAACTTTTTCTTGGAACACTTGAATGGTTATGGAACCTGTTTGTGTTTATAATCTTCAAATATTAATGTTATTCTGCATCAAATATAAAATATTGATTTCTACTGTGGTATGTAAAGGCATGAACAAATATAATTTTGTTTAAACCAAGAAGGTGCATCATGGTAATACATTTTAACAAACACATCAACATTTTACCTAGACATCTCATCACCATAGCCATTGTATTGAAAACCATATATTAATGATACATGTAAAATGAGGATTTAAGGGTTATAACCTCTTGTCCGAAAAAGTAATTTTCTGGTTTCACAATTCGGCTAGCAAGCGAAGCGAGCGAGCAAAAATTTGAGCATAATATGTATTTTGTAAAAGTGGTATTTATCACCAAAATAAACGAGAAAAGATATAACAAAAATCATATTCGGGCAGCTCGCTGCCCCCCCCCCCCCTCCCCTATTACGCGCGAAGCGCAGAAGCTTTGATGTTTCATGACATTATTAGAGAAAGAAGACGATTTGTTGTACCATTCTCGAATCGATAATCCTTGTCTTAATCCTTGTCTGAATTCAGTTCCCCCCCCCTCCCGCGCAAAGCGCGGAAGCTTTGACCTTTCATTAATTATTAGGGAAAGAAGGCGATTTGTTGTACCATTCTCGACTCGTATTCCTTGTCTGACTTCAGTTCCCCCCCTCCCGCGCAAAGCGCAAAAGCTTAACGTTTCATTAAATTATTAGAGAAAGAAGACGATTCGTTGTACCATTCTCGACTCTTAATCCTTGTCTGAATTCAGTTTCCTCCCGCCTGCGTGAAGCGCGGAAGCTTTGACCTTTCATTAATTATTTGAGAAAGAAGACGATTTGTTGTACCATTCTTGACTCTTATTACTTGACTGAATTCATTCCCCCCCCCCTCCCGCGCAAAGCGCAAAAGCTTTGACATTTCATTCAATTATTAGAGAAAGAAGACGATTCGTTGTACCATTCTCGACTCTTAATCCTTGTCTGAATTCAGTTTCCTCCCGCCTGCGTGAAGCGCGGAAGCTTTGACCTTTCATTAATTATTTGAGAAAGAAGACGATTTGTTGTACCATTCTTGACTCTTATTACTTGACTGAATTCAGTTTCCTCCCGCCTGCGTGAAGCGCGGAAGCTTTGACCTTTCATTAATTATTTGAGAAAGAAGACGATTTGTTGTACCATTCTTGACTCTTATTACTTGACTGAATTCATTCCCCCCCCCCCTCCCGCGCAAAGCGCAAAAGCTTTGACATTTCATTCAATTATTAGAGAAAGAAGACGATTCGTTGTACCATTCTCGACTCTTAATCCTTGTCTGAATTCATTTTCCTCCCGCCCGCGTGATGCGAGGAAGCTTTGACCTTTCATTAATTATTAGAGAAAGAAGACGATTATTTTGTTGTACCATTCTCGTCTCTTAATCCTTGTTTGAATTCAGTTTTCTCCCTCCTCCCGCGCATAGCGCGTAAACTCTTGGCGCTTCATTAAAATTATGAGAGAAAGAAGACGATTCGTTGTTCCATTCTTTACTCTTAATCCTTGTCTGAATTCAGTTTCCCCCCTCCCGCGCAAAGCGCGGAAGCTTTGACATTTCATTCAATTATTAGAGAAAGAAGACGATTCGTTGTACCGTTCTCGACTCTTAATCCTTGTCTGAATTCATTTTCCTCCCGCCCGCGTGATGCGAGGAAGCTTTGACCTTTCATTAATTATTAGAGAAAGAAGACGATTATTTTGTTGTTCCATTCTCTACTCTTAATTCAGTTTCCCCCCTCCCGCGCGAAGGGCGGAAGCTTTGACATTTCATTCAATTATTAGAGAAAGAAGAGGGTTCGTTGTTCCATTCTTGACTCTTAATCCTTGTCTGAAGTCACTTTCCTATCGCCCGCGCGAAGCGCGGAAGCTTTGACCTTTCATAAATTATTAGAGAAAGAAGACGATTCGTTGTACCGTTTTTGACTCTTTGTCCTTGTCTGAATTGAGTCCCCCCCCCCCCTCTCGAGCGAAGCGCGGAAGCTTTGACGTTTCATTAAATTATTAGAAAAGAAGAAGATTTTGTTTGGTACCATTTTCGACTCTTATTCCTTGTCTGAATTCAGTTCCCCCCCCCCCCCTCCCGCGCGAAGCGCGGAAGCTTTGACATTTCATTTAATTATTAGAGAAAGAAGACGATTCGTTGTACCGTTCTCGACTTGTCAGAATTTTCAAAAATGTTTCCTTGTCTGCTCCTTTTTTCGTCCTATATCCTCTTACTGCCCCTACCACCCTTGGCTACGCGCCTGCTTTAAAGGGAAAATGAAACAATCATTAATGTAATAGCACACGGGGAAAAAAGAAAGATCTATTACACCAACCATGAATAAATCATGCCCGGGAGCGTCAGATCATAGTTTTGTGTTATCGGGCGAGGGCCGGGGAGTAGCGGCCAAGCGAGATTTTGCAATGTTGAATGCTGAAATTATGCATTCTAGAAAATCCCTAAGCCCAATATGTACGTTCTTTCCGCTATATTTTTTTTCGAGCTATATTTCTAAATTTCCTGGGGTACGTGTCCCCCTATCGGGCCAGGATTGCCGCCCCTGTCCATGATTACTACAAACATGAGTTCAAATACAAGAACAAGCGAGTCAGTATGAGCTGAATTTAAATGAAGGGCAAAATAAGAGTTGTAAAGCGGCCCTACCGTTAATTTCAAATTATATGAGTATATATCTTCTATTTAAAAGACATCCAAAATATGGTGCCCTTTTCAAATTGCTCACTAAAGAGTGATGACCTTTGTAGCGCAGGGGCTGTTTTTAACGTTTAACTTTGAATCCGCGACTCGAGATTTTATGCGGCCGGCCCGGCCCCCTCTATTCACGAACGTTTGTCAAGCCTTCTGGAATGCCCCCAAATCTCCCGATTACAGTTTTCCCTTATTCGTCGTTACTGTCACTTAGCGCCATTTCCTTTTCTTTCCCCCTTTCTCACACGACTTTTCTCTTTCTCCATTTTTGTGTATTACGGGCCGGACTTTGTTGGGAGATTTTGGGAACACAAATTCGGTCCCTCCGACCCCGGAGTGGGAGGGAAGGGGGGGGGGGGGCGTTCTTCGTGTTATTTTCTACTTTTTTTCTCTCTCTCTCTCTCTGTTTCTTTTCTCTTCTTTCTTTTCTTTTCTCTTCTCCTTTTTTTCTTCTCTTCTCCTTTCTTTTTTTCCCTCTTCTTTTCTTCCTCTTTTTCCCTTTTTTTTGCGCCGCCAATAGGGGGAGGGGGGCGCGGCCGTTTCGCCCCCCCCTGGATCCGCCACTGTGGCATTTATGTGCGATGTCACACGTACTCGTAACGCATTTCACACACTCCAAGGATAACTCCCATTTGATTTGTGCACACAATAACTCGAAGTGTCGATTTTTCTGGATTTTTAAAATAATGGAACAGATATTTATTCACAGGGGGACATATTAACAACTAAAAGTACATCGCCCATAACAAATTACGAACACATGCCATATGTAATGTCATGATGACATAGCCATATTGATATGGTTTTGCCATCATAAGTGAGAAAATTGTATTCTTTTATGGAAATGGGAAAAATAGAGAACGATGGAAGGAAAACATGAGAAGAGAAAGAGAGGTTATTTCTAAAATGAAATGAAAGGGGCTTTGTGACTTTCAAGGAGGAACTAACAATTTCTATCGCTTGTGACGACTAATTTGAATTTCCAATTTGTTTTTAAATTCAAGAACTTCCTGGGGCTCCGCCCCAAGGCTGCCGGCAAAGGCTCTCCCCCTGCACCCCATCCGTAAATATAGATTGATGTGGTTCCCAATTTGTTGTCAAAAATTGGAGAGAGTGTGAGTATTATGTAGTTAAAGCTTCTAACAACCACTCCTTTAGAACTTTTATTATTTACACAATTTCTTGCTGTCTGCTGCCTTGAGATCACTGGAGCGAAGAAAGGTAACAATGTATAGCAATAATCCCTATCCTTTTTATGCAGATGATTCTTCTACCATTCTTGACCAGAAGTGCGTTTCAAACGCAATGATGTGGGCGTCATTCCATTGAATGTTGAGTCCAGTATTAAGGGCGTTTTCTGCTACTTGCTGCCTTATCTGAGGGCTTTTTTGTGCTCTTTAAAAAGAACACACAATAGGGGCAGCGCAATTTAAATATCAAGGGATGGATAAGAGTTTATCTCTGAAAAGAAATGAAAGGGCTATTTGACTTTCAAGAGCGATAAATACTATATAATCCATCCCTTGAAGTATAAATTGCTGGATCACTGGAGCGAAGAAAGGTAACAATGTATAGCAATAATCCCTATCCTTTTATGCAGATGATTCTTCTACCATTCTTGACCAGAAGTGCGTTTCAAACGCAATGATGTGGGCGTCATTCCATTGAATGTTGAGTCCAGTATTAAGGGCGTTTTCTGCTACTTGCTGCCTAATCTGAGGGCTTTTTTGTGCTCTTTAAAAAGAACACACAATAGGGGCAGCGCAATTTAAATATCAAGGAATGGATAAGAGTTTATCTCTGAAAAGAAATGAAAGGGCTATTTGACTTTCAAGAGCGATAAATACTATATAATCCATCCCTTGAAGTATAAATTGCACTGCCCCCATTGTGTGCTCTTTTCGAAGAGCACAACAAGCCCTCAGATTGAACATTCCATCTCATAAAATTGTCTTTAATAGGTAAAGAGAGGTTATTTCTAAAAGGAAATGAAAGGGCTATTTGCCTTTCAAGAGCCCTTTCATTTCATTTTAGAAATAACCTCTTTTTCTCTAAAAAAACAATTTCTCTCTTGAAAGTCAAATAAACTCGAGAACAACCTTGGATTCTGCTCTGCCAGGCCCCTCAGTGGATCTGCCATGTTGTAGGGATCCATTAGAAAGCACAATAAGCCCACTCAATAATTAATATATATATTCAAACGTCATAGCGATTCATCCAAATAAAGAGAGTAGGGAGATAGAGAGAGATCGAGAGAGAGATGAAAGAGTTATGAGGGAGAGAAAGAGAGAGAGTGAGAGAGAGAGAGAGAGAGAGAGAGAGAGAGAGAAGGGGTGGGACGTCCTTTC
>JAVYIG010013096.1:0-49274 GCA_035222895.1 Strongylocentrotus droebachiensis | reverse complement strand
AGATGAATAGGGCTTAATAAGAGTCGAAAACGTTACGACGAATCGTCTTCCTTTGTTTAAATTGTGATGAAACGCCCAAAATCCCGCGCTTCGCGCGAGAGGGGAAAACGTAATTTAGACGAGTCGAGAACGGTACAACGAATCGTCTTCTTTCTCTAATAATTTAAGGAAACTTCAAATCTTCCGCGCTTCGCGCGAGAGGGGGAAACTGAATTCAGACAAAATAAAAAGGGCTTATTTAGAGTCGAAAACGGTACAACGAATCGTCTTCTTTCTCTAATAATTCAAGGAAACGTCAAAGCTCCTGCGCTTCGCGCGAGAGGGAGAAACTGAATTCAAATGAAAAGGGCTTAATAAGAGTCGAAAACGGTACAACAAATCGTCTTCTTTCTCTAATAATTTAATGAAGCGGAGGGGGAAAGCTTCATTCAGACAAGGATTAAGAGTCGAGCACGGTTCAACGAATCGTCTACTTTCTGTAATAATTTAATGAAACGTCAAAACTTTCGCGCTTCGCGCGGGAGGGGGAGAACTGAATTAGATAAGGATTAATAGTCGAGAACGGTACATCAAATCGTCTTCTTTTTATGATAATTTAATGAAACGTCAAAGCTTCCGCGCGGGGTAAACTGAATTCAGACAAGGATTAACAGTCGAGAACGGTCAGCAAATCGTCTTCTTGTTATTATAATTTAATGAAACGTCAAAGCTTTCGCGCTTCGCGCGGGAAAGGGGGGGGGGGGGGACTTCATTCAGACAAGGATTAACAGTCGAGAACGGTACAATAAATCGTCTTCTTTTCCTAATAATTTAAGAAAACGTCTAAGCTTCCGCGCTTCGCGCGGGAGGCGTATCACCCACACCTGACCCACACCCCTTATGAGCGCGCTTCGCGCGCTCTTTAAGTGATTCGCTTGCTCACTACCGCCCCTCCCTAAAATAAGATCCTAGCTCCGCGCCTGCATTAAAATATAGATCTATAGCTATAATGCTGACTAAGTTGACGAAATAATTCGTATATTTATGTCGTCGAGGAAAATGACCTATAGATAGTCCATAGGAAATACAATTTAACCTTCGGCCCCAGATTTATAGGGTTAAATTTGTAGATATTGGACATTTAATTTTGTCGGTAATTGGTTGCTAGTTTTGTCGGTAATCGTTGGCCTCTACACCCCCCCCACTGAAAATGGTCTAGCACGACGCCCCTGAGTGGAAATTATACACAGGAAAACATAATACACAGTGGAAATGGATTCCTCCCGAATGAAAAATATTTTTTTCTCGTGCTTGATGTGAAAGTTGGAGAAATGTTTGTCTGCTCTCTCTCTGATGTGAACAATTTCATGAGTGACACTATCACTGCCGATGGGGAGTTTAGTAAGTAAACTTTTCTGTTCAATGCCCGAGGAACAGTCTACGGAAATAAAAACTCGTGACAATTTATTTGTACCTTTGGACATTACATCTCATTATGCCCTCAACTTTAAGCTTACCGAACTGGAGATTACAACATGTTTTCAGCTTTTTTCAACCTAATGCGGGTTCTTTTGAACCATAAGACATCTTGGAATACATTCATAATTTCTTTTCAGTGAATAAGTTGAATAGGTTAATATGGTTAATAGGTTAATAAAACCTAAATGTAGTACATGAGTAATAATTTTTTTCAATCAATTTGTTCCCTTTTCATTCATCTCCCTGTGTTCCATGTCAGTCATTTCTTGAACTATTGCTAGCGTTTTTTTAAATCAGATCATTGGGCAATATCTTAAAGGGAGGCTTTACTACTTCAGCTAGAAGGGATTAGACCACCCAGTGAGCCATCGAGGTCACTGTGACAGGTGGCTATCTCATTAACTCAGCTCTCATTTAACATAAGAAAAAGAGGATCATGGGGGACCAACAGGCACCGATTTGGGAAGTTTTCTATATAGAGGGAGCAAGTAGCTACAAGTAGGACAGTGTGCCTTTAATGTTCTTACCAAATGCCATTGATATTACATATTTATCTGCCTTCTTTGCTAAATGTCTGTATTTATGTGTTATTTTAATGTTGATGAAAAACACTTGAACCTGAATATTTTACTTCGGCTGCTTTCACGTAAGATGATAGGCCAACATTGATAAACCAGTATTAATTTGATTTTATTTCATCTTATTTTATAGCCCAGCCCGAACTCCCAAGAGCACCCCGTCGTGAGCGGAACAACCAATGAATCAATTACTCTGATGTGGGATGCCTGGGATGCATCAACAGATATAGGGGATCTTCCTCTCGTCGGGTACCGTGTCTACTACAGGCTGAACAACCCACAAGCTGAAGATCAAGAAGCTATCAGGTCTGACCACCTAGCACCATCTGAAAAAGTGACTGGTCTAAGTTCAGATACAAACTACGTATTTGGTGTAGCAGCAGTGAGACCTGGAGCAGGAGGCCAAGGGCGCATATTGGAGGTAGATGGGACCACCCAATGTTCAAGTAAGTTTGTGATGCTTAAAGGGACTTGGTAACATTGTTCAGATGAGAGAAAAATGGTGCTAAGGTAGTGACTTCAATGCTAGATGTAAAAATTAAAGATAATCTGAAAGTTTGAGTGAAAACAGACCACTATTAACGATACAAATTGGGAAGAACTGATCTGATCGATTTCTTAATTCTCCCAACTATATTATTACAATTTAATTACATTTTAGGTAAATGTGAATCGTAACAAAGCTATGAATTGGCTCTATATATCATTCCAGACATTTAAGTGTTGAAAGATTTTTAAAACCCTGTCTTATGTCTTATTTTCATGGAAAAACGGTTGGCAAAATTCAAAAATGGTTGGGAGAATTTACTTTTAGAAGGTGTTTACTAATGAATTTTTCAGGATATAAAAAAAAAAAATATGCAAAAAATAAAAAAATAAAATTTCCATAATATCCTCTTCTAAATTTGCTGATGAATACTTTCAAATATTCACTTGTTTACATTATCTTTTATTATTCTAGGTGATGAGTCTAGATATTCTCTTAGAGCTCTACTTCTTACTGGTCTCATCCCATCTATTCTTCTTATCTGTGTTATCTGTGTCATCCTAATTGTGGTTTTCTTCAGAGGGTATGAAAATGTTTGCTTCTCATCAGCTTTCAAATGGATATCATTGCCAATAGTTTCCAAATAATTAATCTGTAGGGCTATTGTACTGGTTTTTCAAAATAAATCTCTAATTATTTAGTGGAATTTTTATTATACCCGTCTGAATACTAGCAGTCAAGTTTAAATGCTTTTCAGATAAATTCTCGTTATGTGGATTCTTCTTCCTCTTTTTTCTAACATAAATGACGTTCTAAAAGATTAAGCAGCAGGCTACTATTCAAACATAGTTGAGCCCTTGTGGAAAAGAGTATCACACACGTAATTGACAAATTCCTCCACTCCCCCTGTCTAAAAAAAAGTACTACTATAACTTATTATGAAAATGTGTATATTTATCTCTTATATTATGACGTATATTATAACTGTGTTATCAGACTAATTCTTGTAATTGTCCTCAAGGTAATCTGCTATAGTTACCATGGTCATTATTTATAGCGAGAGTCAACTACGTACCAATTAATATCATCTGGTCGTGGAGTCAGACTGAAAGTTATGCTTCGTATAATGTATACTACTAATTAAGTTAAATCAGGGAGATGTTAGATGGAACACAGGATGGAACATCTCCCTGGTTTAACGACCCTGGATCTATAATCGCGTTTAATAAAATAAATCGTATACCTCGGACAAACCTCATTTGTTAAACACGGTTTTGCACAAAAGCTAGCTTATAATAAGCCTAGTGTAAGGGTTAAATGTAGTAGATTACGGGCATACACCTGTGTTTGTTTTGCTTAACTATGTACTTGTATTTCATTGTTGTTCCACGTTATCATAACACAGACGACAACCTGATAAAGGAGAGAGTGAAAAGAACACACATGATGAAACGCAATCGCCAGGAACTGCTGAAACCTATCAGGATCTGTATGAACGAGTGAGCAATGATGGCACTGCTTATCAAGAACTTGAATTAAAATCAGTACAACAGGGTGATACAGATTATATCAATATTGAAGAGGGTCCTCGAGGAAGGAAGAATATTCTGAAATCGATTGAAAATGCTGACTGCTAAATATGTCCGCATTGTGAATGACATCGGACCTTGTCTACTTCTGAAAGGAGGCGGGGAGGGGGTATACTGCTGAGAAAAATTGAAACCTAGGCTCTACCTCCTCCTTAAAAATGTGATGTGTGCGAGCAATTACACAAAAACACTAGTTCTTATATATTATTACTAATGTCAATTTCTTGTCGTTTTTGCTTTTTTTATTGGGGGGATATGATTACAAAACTCCGACACAATATTGTCACGTTTGTGATTTAAAAATAAATTTGTTAATGTAATTATCCATACAAATTAAGGTATACAAAATGAGGAATAATATACATTCTTCTACTAGATTTATCTTTACTATCATTAATTCGTGCAAAGGTATCTCTTTCATAAAATGTCACTAACGACATATGGAAACGTTTGCTTGTATTTGTCTCATAAAAGAATTTGACCCAAACTGACTCCCACACGGTGTTGAGTGCTCAGGGGTCACAGGCCACTGGCTTCATCGGGCAGGTAGCTCCATTATGTGAATGGGTAAATTAACTATTACAAAATGAGGGGACACATTACATTGTACAATAGGGACACACTTTGTTTTTATTGTGCAGAAAATACTCTTTTATTGACTTACTTATTGCATGAAACTATAAAACCAAAATGCATTTTGTATTCTAACAATTGGAGTACAAAGAATAATAACAGGTGAATGAAATGCGTAAACACCACAAACACATGGGGAGAAAGCATTCATAAATTTGAATACATATAGTTGATAAACGACTCCGATGAAACTATAAAACCAAAATGAAATTTGCGTTCTGGCAATTGGAGTACAAAGAAAGATAGCAGGTGAATGAAATGCTTCAACAGCAACACAAACACCTGGGAAGCTAGGAAGCATCCATAAATTTGAATAATTTAGTTGATAAACGACTCCGCATGTGGACGTTTGTTGGAGCAGAAAGCAGTGGATTCTTATCAACACGAACCCATTTAACAGAATGTCGGAACGTAAATTAAATTTGGCGCGGTTGGAAAATGCATCTTTCTACCCTGCGACTTTAATGGTACGATCCAGTAAATTAAAACAGTAAAATGGGTCTTATTTTAAAATTACTCATTAAATAAAACCCAAAACTTCAGTGATATCAGAAAAAATATGTTATATCTTACTAATAATTAAAAAAAGATGTATAAACATTGTGAAAGTGTCGCATTTTACGATAAAAGACACCGATTTAGCGAAGATGACGTCATTAGTGCGCTTGCATCAGGGAATTCAAGGTCAAAAGGTCAATTCAGACGCTGATAAGTGTTTGGTCGAGCCTTTTTGTTTCCTTTATTCCGACAAAATTATACAATCAATCAAAACAAGTTTAATACCAGAAGAAAGCTAACGATTAGTATTTTCATTAACCGCTTGCCGCAAAGTCTCTCGACCACAGTGAAAAGAGTGAGAGCTTGCGAGAGCGGCCAAAGTGTGATTGAAACTCGCTATTTGCTCTTCTCTAACGCAAAAAGAGACGACATTGTGCTGGATAAATGTATTTTTTCCGACAAAAGTACAGAAAATTTGCATATGGTCTTTTTATATTATACTTTATGAAATGTTACCCGAGTGACTTCCGGGCGCCACAATGCTGGAAAGAAACGCACATTTTAGAAAACTTCACTTTTTCATGGAAAAATGCTTATTTGTTCTATGCACGCAAGTCAGATTGAGCGGATGATACAACGTTTCCATATGCCCCCCCCCCCTCCCCCTCACCCAAAAAACACTAGAAACCGTGATAAAAATCAAGTTATTACGAATACGTTCACAAGGACTTTTGCATTACCTGTGTGAACATGAAAATGAATTCTGCAAATAAATGAGTTGAGGGTTTAAAGTATTTGCGATCATGTCATATAAACAGCAGCAACAAAATCTAAGATGTTGTTTTTAGTTTTCGTGTGGATATTATAATGTTATACTCCATACAGCACAGTCACTAGAATGTATCAAAAATAGTAACTTGTGGTAGTAGTAAACGTTGTAAATGCTTAGCATGATTAGTGATGAGAGTACGTATTTGAATTATATCATTCAAGGATATTATAGAATTGTTGAAGACAATGCAAATGATCTCTTTCATCGATAATTGATATTTGATGATCTTTTGTACATAATGTGAAGATAATTGTTAACATGTGCTTACTAACTCGATGAAAATCGATTTGTATGTGATTTTTTTTAAATTTTATATAAACATCGTTATGAATCAGAAGTTGCAATGAAGTAAGTATCGCCTTTTGTAGATATCGCTATTTGCTGTTAAAAGTTGAAAACGATGAAATATATACAATTAGATGCCTTTGTTTCCATACTTCTATCAAATCGTCTAAATTGAGGACTATCAGAAAGGTAGTCCATTTACCACAACCGCAGATTATGAGAACCCAACCTTTGAGTCGCCTCCTATAAACACCTATGAAAGTTTAAAAACGTGTGGAAGACAACACTGCAGACGACGCTTACGTCAATGTGATGTCAAAATCTGAATAAATCAATACAATTTGACTTAAAGGGATAGTCCACCCCAGGATTTTCTTTAGCTGACGATATAGACCTAATAATACCATGAAGAATGATACAAGTCTCATTAAAATCCATGATCACATAACGAAGATATATCGACTCTTTTATCGAAAATCAGCCGCCCCCCAAATGCAAATGCGTTACATGGGCATGAAACGATTGTGACGTATGTTGCGAGCTGCCTTCTTATTTCGGAGACATTCAATTTCGCTTTCACTTTCATTCATGATTCGTCGTGTCAGTGCGATAACAGTGTACCGCGAGCGAAAGTGAATGTCTGCGAAATAAGAAGGCAGCTCGCAACATACGTCACAATTTCGATACTATCGGTTATTTTTTGGCGATCGTTTTTTGCCCATGAAACGCATTTGCATTTGGGGGGCGGCTGATTTTCGATAAAAAAGTCGATATATCTTCGTTATGTGATCATGGATTTTAATGAGACTTGTATCATTCTTCATGGTATTATTAGGTCTATATCGTCAGCTAAAAAAAATCCTGGGGTGGACTTTCCCTTTAAAGAGAAGGTTGAGTTCTGGGAAGAGGTGAAACTTAATTTGTGAGCGTTGTCATTGTTATTATGCAAGTGTGGATGAACATCAGATAAAACTTGTTCCCTGAGAAGCATGGCTCTTCAAATGTTCTTTTTATACAATGCATGCAAAACAAACAATAACACTATGCCACATTGTGTGTACCTTGGCACCATGAACATGTATGATCTAATGCAAGTTAACATTTAATATTTCTTTAATCTTAAGTATGTTGAATATTAATTTAAATTATTTGTATGCGCCTTGAGCATCTCTAGAGATGGATATGTTGCGCTTTATAAATATTGTTATTATTATTGCTATTCATATTCTAAATATGGCATGTAGCATCGTAAAAATCGGGACGGATTTTGTTCACCACGTGTTCGTGTAGTCCCATATACACCTTTCTGTGTACAGTGCGTGTAACCTTTCCAAGAGTTGGCCAAATTTCTTATCATTTTGATGATTCCAGAACCTTGCAATACACAAAAATACTTATATGCTAGATGATCAACCTTTTCTGATCGATTCCACACCGTTTCTGTCACAATGCAATCGCATGACCAGAACTCAACTTCATCTTTAAACGTCCGTCTACAGAGGTGTATCTAAAATAAATCAATTAATTCAAAATCTAAAATCAACGCAAAAGGCGCGAACTGTCGGTTAAGCTTACATTTCGGAAGCTGATTACATACTGTATGACCGGCAATAGCCTACAATGCCAAAAGGACAAAAACACAGGCGAAACATATGTCACAATTTAATTGGAAAATGCATGCCTTAAAAAAAATCTGATAAAGATGTGCAATTTAGTCTTTTCTGAAATGTCTTACATTGTGGGATTTGCATCGATATTGTTAACTATATTTCTACTATCCTTTTCTCAGAAGAAACCATATTTCATGCAATATTTTATTTTCATTATTAAACAGGTGGTTTACAATTATATAGGTCTGAATGTGTATGATTTTTGTATTTTTATCAACAAAATTATTTACTAATTACAATTTTCTAGAAGTATAGGAGTCCTGCCGAGGATTTTTGTTAGCCAATAATATATATGATTACTTTGTATCACAGCTTACTTTTTCCTCACCATACTTTTGAAAGTCGTCTTTTTTAATTCGTAACACTACAAACACAAGAGATTAGTTTGATTTCGCCATCCCAAATAATTGCCTATTATGCCAGTGCTTCAGAAACTTTTGTATTGAGGGTATATAATGGAATCAGTTCAGAGACTGGCGATTTATTGAAGAAATCAGTTCAGAGACTGGCAAGTTATAGAGGGAATCAGTTCAGAGACTGACAAGTTATAGAGGGAATCAGTTCAGAGACTGACAAGTTATAGAGGGAATCAGTTCAGAGACTGACAAGTTATAGAAGAAATCAGTTCAGAGACTGGTAAGTTATTGAAGAAATCAGTTCAGAGACTGGCAAGTTATAGAGGTAATCAGTTCAGAGACTGGCAAGTTTTTGAGGTAATCAGTTCAGAGACTGACAAGTTATAGAAGAAATCAGTTCAGAGACTGGCAAGTTATTGAAGAAATCAGTTCAGAGACTGGCAAGTTATAGAGGTAATCGGTTCAGAGACTGACAGGTTATTGAAGAAATCAGTTCAGAGACTGGCAAGTTATAGAGGTAATCAGTTCAGAGACTGGCAAGTTATAGAGGTAATCAGTTCAGAGACTGACAAGTTATTGAAGAAATCAGTTCAGAGACTGGCAAGTTATAGAGGTAATCAGTTCAGAGACTGGCAAGTTATAGAGGTAATCAGTTCAGAGACTGACAAGTTATTGAAGAAATCAGTTCAGAGACTAGCAAGTTATAGAGGTAATCAGTTCAGAGACTGACAAGTTATTGAAGAAATCAGTTCAGAGACTGACAGGTTATTGAAGAAATCAGTTCAGAGACTGGCAAGTTATAGAGGAAATCAGTTCAGAGACTAGCAAGTTATAGAGGTAATCAGTTCAGAGACTGACAGGTTATTGAAGAAATCAGTTCAGAGACTGGCAAGTTATAGAGGTAATCAGTTCAGAGACTGACAAGTTTTTGAAGAAATCAGTTCATAGACTGGCAAGTTATAGAGCTAATCAGTTCAGAGACTGGCAAGTTATAGAGGGAATCAGTTCAGAGACTGATATCAAAATATTTTGTCAGTCTTTGAAATCCTTGGAATATTCTCATTTTGTGTACAAATACATATATCAGGTAATTTACTAAGATTCTATGTACTATACTTTTAATTCATCAGTGCAGTCTTAAAATACTCGTCAATGTTGTAAATTGTTATTTAATGTATAACTCGATCTTATCACGATTCTGTTTAAAATCTTTAGATTGAAATAAATGTCGTATTTTATTACTATGCTATAGAAACTGGGACCCTATCCACAAGCATTTTGCTTTTGAGGGCATCCCACCGTTTCATATTATGATTTTATTTCTGTTGTAATTTTGCCATTGTACTTATAAATAGTTGCATTGTTTAGTTATGAAAATAAATAAAATTGAATTGAACTGAACTGACTTGAATGCAATCATTTTCTTGTGGTGATTCTTTTGTTTGCGTTGAGATCAAGAACCAATATTCCTGTATGAATTGAGTAATAGGAGGGGAGATAAGGATGTGGAGGGTGAGGGGTAAAGGAATAGAAGAGGGGTGTCGGCCGGGAGAGGAGGAGTGAGATGAGAAAGAGAAGGAAGAGAAGAGGAACGAGAAGCAAAGCGGGTGAAGGAATTGAATGAGGAAAAAATGCATTTAACAAAACAAACAAGTGGAAGTAGAAGAAATGACTCATCTCACACTTCAACCTCACATTGCGTACGTTATGATAACATTTGGTCCTTGGTGCTACAGACAAAACCATTTTAAAAAACAGTGCGTCCCAGAAAAAAACGGAACCGAGAATAATTGATGTTTTATCATAACTTAATCACGATTATAATTAATAAATGACACATATTTGTAAAGCTTAGATCCTCCTCTTTCTTTTGATGCAACTGTTATGGTGCATTATTCACGCATGAGTGGTTAAAAACAATTTGAAGAGAGGGTACCAAAAAGTCATTTGGCGGGCGGTATCTGAATTTCAAAGAGAAAATCTGCGTAATTTTTAGGACCGGAAAGTAAAAATACTATTTCAACATATTTTATTAACTTGAGTTGCCTAAACTGTATCACATTTTGACAAATCATACAGCAAAGAAGTTTAGAAAAATCGGCACCAAAAGGGAAGCTGTAAAGTGGTTCAGCATACAGTTTTGCTAAGACGTTTCCAATATATCCTGCTCAGAGAGTGCATGTGGAAAACTGCAATATCATTGATGTAAAAAAACACAGATAACTTCACATTACAAATGATCAAGCAAAATGATCAAAGGAGTCTATTTCATACAAATGCACTATGCTTCCTCATAGTCGTTCACCACAAAGGTCAGGAACGTTGAACTCCTCACTGTGGAGATAAATATAGTTTTATGAAATACGCCTGGGCTCACTGTTTGTTTGATTTTGGTCTCCATTTGTCAATTGTGCATGTATCGCATGATCAACCGCGAATTTGAATGAGGTGTATCAAGAATCAAATAATGAATGTATAAACGTTTCCGCATGCAAGGTCACAAACCCGGATCACAACTTACGAATTCATTTGCCCTAATCGGCTGCTAATAATGAATCTGTGTAATTCCCATTTGACCTCTAGATGTGCAGGCTCACCACACGCAACGACTAAATAGATGTGTTGTTTTTTCTTCTTCAAACTAATGTGTAAATCGTCGTTTTTGTTTTACACTACAACAGCACACCAACAGCCGTTTCAATAATCTATTTGGTATTGACCTCCCTGCAGGCCTCCTGAATAAGAGAGATAGATAGCTAGATAAATGGTATTTATTGATTCATTTCCATGTAACGCAGTTAAAAGTTACTAAATTGCGCATGAATAAAACATTGATGGTAAAGACAATTATACATTTCAAGATATCGCACTACAATCTACATACTTTTGTAGAGCGTGTATATGTAATATATACAGAGAGAGAGAGAGAGAGAGAGAAAGAGAGAGAGAGAGAGAGGGATGAAAGGGGACAGATAGAAAGGACGGAAAACGATCATGTACATATTGATAAAATACAAAGTTACATTGCAAAAACAAATATGAATATTATAAGGTGGACACTAGAAATATGCTGGCCTCTCCAAGTACTACATCTACAAAATAGCAGCTGAAGTATGCGGACCAAATATGTATCATGTTTGTCTTCTGCAATAACACCTTTTAGGACGGGTTCGTTATTCTTTTTATCATGACTTTGAATCGCGTTACGTTCTCAGCGACATTAGGGACTTTTAGATTGAGTGGACGAGAACACGACGAACGCCGACTGATCATGCGTGTCAACGTACTTAACTGCCCATGTTGACTACAATTAGAAATCTTTTAGATTGCACTCGACGATATACATGCATGCAGGAAGTAACACTATGAACATCACGGACAAAGAAAGAGGACAAAATATACAGTTCCTCATACTACCCTCAACAAAAGAACATCCCTTCACTGATATTGTGTAAAAATGTGTAGAACAGGTGAATATGCATGTGACACCTGTTCTACACATTTTTACATGATAGCAGGGAAGGGATGTTCCTTTGTCTAACTGAGGAGCTGTATATTTTATGCGCACGCGGCATACTAGTACCTTGAGCATGTAAAGGCGCTATATAAATACCAATATGTATGTATGTACTAGATTTAGGAAAATCAAGGTTGACGATTCTCGATCGCCGACTGAGACGACGTAACGCATGCGCAGTGCCTTAAAATGACGTCACACGTTGCAGTCAAAGCTGTCGACGTGCAAATCTAAAAGTCCCTATCAATGATTTCCATACACCATTTGTTTTGCATGACCACATGCGTTGTCTATTAACTTTGGAAAGGACTGCCTGTTTGACTTTTGTGGCAACTTAATTAATGATGTTATTATGATGATACTATTACTTTTCCCAATTTACTTGATGGCATTGTAGAGTTGTTTTAAACAGCCTCTATGTATGAATCATTTTGACAGAAATTTCGAACAACACGATCAATCACATCAAACGATCTTCTATTTATTCTGCTTTGTGAGACTTGGATATACCACCAATGTGGGCAGTTAGACAAATAAATGATAATGACAAAATGAAAAGTCACTAGTTGCTGAAGGGAAGATTTTGCAGGCAAACTTGACCACATCGCACTATAAAAATAATCATCATAATGTACCACGTAAACATAAAAGCGGTATATCTGATTGTTTTGTAAAGTCATTGACATCAGAAAGTATTTACAATAGAAGCGAACTAGATAGTTGTAATAGTGAGGCAGAAGCGGGGTTGTGGATAAGTGATCGCTAAGATGAAGAGGTCAAGTTTGGAACTTACTGTATCCTGGGTGCAGGTTCATTTCCGCCACGAATTCATGAAGCCAATCACAAAGGTAAGCCTGATTCGATTCCCTTCCCCAAGCCCCCCAAAAATACAAGGCCTCCCTAAAGGAAATTATGAGGTTGTATCATATTCATTTTCTGATATAGTTTAAGAAACTTGTGAAAGATATTGGAAATGCTTAAATCAATATGTTATATAAATGTTGATAGGTTTATAGCCTCAAAAGAAAACTTGTATAAATGGCAAACTATGAATAATTGTGTATGCAACTTTTGTGGACAAGTAGACTCAACATTTCACTTTATGTTATATTGCAAGGATGTGACTTTGTTTTGGAAAATAATATATAACTTGATATTTAACCTATTCCAAAAAGAAATACAAATAGACCAAAAGATATTAGTTGTTAAGGACATATTCTCTCCTAAACATTATTTAAATTATGCACAATATGCAATTTATAGATGTTACGTTAAGAAGATTGTTAAGGGTTCTGTTTATTACGCACATACTTTTTTTTTTAAATTTAAGTTGTTGCTAAGATTATTTTTAAGATATGAATGTGTTAGCAAAGGAAACAATACTAAGCTGGAAGAATTGTTGAATATACTTCAATTTTTAGACTATGTAATGTTTCACTCATTCATTAAGTTATTAATGTAAATATGTAATGAATTTATGAAAATAAAAATATCGCTTGACGATAAGCGGGAAAATAAAATGTTGATGTAATAATAACTTTCTCCTCCCCTTCTCCTCATAATCATGGTATTAACTAGAGTAACAAAAATATTTTAAAAAAACACTAATAATGATTATAACAATAAGAATAAAAATAATAATAACAGCAGTAATAATAATAATATATTAATACTAAGAATGATAATCATTATCATAATAATCGTAATACAACTAGCCATGATGAAATGACTCGAAATGAAAAACGAAACCACCGATGAACATTGTAATGGATTGAACAGTTTTTGTCCCGGTCCTGCGGCTTCCTGTTAAATTGGATATAGTGAAGTATTTTCCTTTTCATAACGGGTGTCTCAAACAAAAACAAAACATCTGTGAATATTCTCAACCATTCTCAATAAAATTTGTAGGTAATTTTGTATTAACATCTTCTAATCTTTCTATAGATTCTCACTAATCTTGATACTTTTAATCTTTGTAAAAAAACCGTGTGTTGCCGCTGAGATGAAATACAAAACTCGAAATGCCTCCGGAGTGCGCCTGCGAGTAACGTTTGAATTACTCTGCGTTTGTACTTTGTCGATAATTATTATCACTTATATCCTGGACTTGACCTGGAATTAGGCTAAGTTCTCAAGTCCAGAAGCCCAAGTCCAATTCCAAGTCCATGTATTTTGCTTGCAAGTCCAAGTCCTCAAAATTGGACTCGAGTCCAAGTCCAAGTACTACAACACTATCTCTACATAGATATATAGTTTCTTTATGATACCAACTAAAAAATGTGGACAAAACTTAAGGAAATGTAAAGAAATGTTCACTGATCACTGAATGAATATCATTTAATTAATGGTTGTTTTTTGCTTTACTTGAAATAGAGATAAGAATAGATTATATAGTTATTATTTTCTTTTCAAACAATGCTCTGTTATTAATCACAGTATTGTTCACGTTATAATAATAACTTCTTGAAACATTCAAACTTACCTGACAAAAAATACAAAAACAATATTTGTAATTTAAGCTTAAATCATTGTGAAATCCACATGGAGTTATGTTAGCAAATACTACTACAACATTTTACTAAATTTCATTGAGGATGTAAAATTAGTTTTTAAAGATATTGCTGATCAAACTCTCGTTGCATTTTTAAGATATCCTGTATTCAACTATGAGTCGTTTATATATTTTCGGAAGTGGTTACTATTCACAGTACTTCCTCAATTGAAACAAGTTGCGTATATTACAGTACGTGATACGGCTTTCAGTCATTTGGTTTTCTCATGGATACTTTGGTCACTGGTCACGTTGGTAATTCCTCATCAAATTAAACATGGATTTTATGAGGATAATGTTTGGTGTTGTAATGCTGCATGTTTATGGAGGTAAGCGAATACAGTTGTAAAACACGGTATTTTCCTGAAATCATCGATATACATACATTAACCATTATGTTTTTATATGGCGAATGACGGTTATCATTTCGGCAGTTTATTTCAAACGCTGATAATAACTGGGTTTCAAATTGACTCCGTATAATAATTGATTAAAATTATGGGGGTGTAAACAGCGTTTGGAAGATGTTTCGCATATAAGCTCTTACATTAAAACCATTTTCCTTTTTGTTTTAGTGTAGATGAACGTCATAGCGGAAAACTAAGGAATGTGTTCGATTTAAGCTCTCAGATCAAGATGCTGCTTATACTGTCTGGTCTTTTTCCTTCCCCCTTGATTAATATCGATTGATTTCCACAGTTGTTCATCTGTTTAATTTTCAGCATCGGCATCTGTTTATATATCTACCACTAGTAGAGGATATACAAGCACAGAGACGGGTAGCCCTTCCTTTGACTGTTACAGGAGTTCTCCTTATTTGACTGCTGCTGTGTCTAACGGGAGGTATGTCTATTTATACAATGAAGATATCCCATTAGCGCGAGCTCCACCAGTTAATCCAGCTAATGATGATCCGCCAGACAGTATCCCCTTCACTGCTGGTGATCCACCAGTTCAAGCCTTCAGAATAAATCTTGTGACAGACAATCACAGGTCGTATGGTGCCTTCTACTGTGCTGCATCCCTGGATGGAGAACGCTCTGTTGTACCGACACTCTTCTTGAGATCTGATGGTAATTAGAAATAATCATTCATCGTATTCAGACTGTATTTGATAAGAGAAGCCTCGTAATTGTAGCTACCAATTTGTTGTGGTCCACTTTGATTTCTTACAGTGCTTAAAGTGCTGCATGCTTATTGGTTAGCATATTAAATAATGATTACTGTTATTGACTTTGAAACAGTATGAATAATATAGACTAATTAATGAGGACTTGTTTGATTTATGATTGTTGATGCAAAATTCTGGACTAAAATTTTTGTGGACAAATTTATTTTCAAAGTATTCCCTTTTCCCCTCCAGAGATAGAGCAGACGTCTTTACCATCATTATTATTGGAACCAATTTCTCCATGTCCCCCGGTAGACAATGTTTGTTCATTCATAAAAGGAAGCGTGTCTACTCCGGTGGTTTTTAAATTTCATAGAAATTGATATTTCTGTTTTCACTTTTAACAGCGAACTTTCTGTTAAAGGTTAATAAAATCATATTTCCATTATTGTCTTTATATGAAACTAGAGCTAATTTACGACTGTCTTGATATTGTGGGAACCATTGAACACAATTTTCTGTATCCTGATACCCTCAGTCACACCGCCAAATCAACTACGTACCGACTTCAAACCGACTGATTATTGACCATTTTGGGTAATGTAATGTAATGTATCGGTCTGTCTGTTGTTGATCTGGTGTCGCCCTTGTCGGTGTGACTGTGGTATTATGTTGTATTCTACCGTATTCTTTTCCATTACTTCTTCTTATTTGTATTATTTTATTATCATATTACATTTATGGTCATGATAGTTCGTTCATTTTTCGTTTTCAGCTAAGTTTGTGCCCACTAGTGGCAAGTTTTCAAAGACTGTCAACAGGGGGGATGTGAACGTTACGGTTGATTTTACTGAGGTTACTCCTAGTGAGACGGAAAAGAACTGGAGGTTTAATGGTACAACTAACAGTCATGTATCTATCTCTGAAGACACGATCTTTGAGGAATTGACTGTCTACACAATCATAGGAGAGGTAGACACCTCACATGGTGGTGTTTATGAGCTTCATTTGATGGGTGAGAGGGGACAAGCAAGAGCTGGACTACTCCGATTAATTGTGAGAGGTAGGTCACATGTGAGAACGTAATAAAGAAGATATTTAGATGATTAGAAATGTGAATATTGTCATGATATATTGATAGATTAGTTAGATCAATATAAATACAAACAAGTAGACAGACATATAGGGATTGAGCTATGAGAAGAGGGAGAATACACATTTTTAAAATATTATGAAGAATTTATTCTAAAGACACTAAACTTTAAAGGAAAATGAATATTATACAATACTGTTATTCAATACCATGTCTGCAGTAGCTAGGACGGACCCCATGAAAAGTAAGTATACAGGGTACGTGTAAATATTAAAGCCTCTCTAAAGTGTTGGGAGCTCCAAGGATTTGATGGCAAAATTTCACCTTAATTGTATAATGATATAAAAGAGGATGTCATCTAACACAAACTTGTGCAAGGATTTTCAAAACAAATGTGTTTGAAAACAAATATTGCTGAAAAAATACAAATCTGCATACAACAGTAAACCCATATATGGTATTATATCATCAATATTCGTCTTCAAATTGTTAGAAAACCCTTACAGAAATGTGTGTTAATTGACATCTCCTTTCACATCATTATACATCATTATCAAGGAATTAGTTCCTGCCAGGTTCCCATTTTTTACCTCATCTGGGTTGAGTGTGGCAAATACAGATGGATGTCTTGCCAACAGACATTGGTGCCATGGCAGGCCTCGAACCGCAAACTATGTGATCCACAGTCCGATGATGTATTCACTATAAAATGGCACTTCCACATATTTTGTATGCGTATGTACAGTTAGTCAGAATATCTCAGATGGATACACGAGGTAACCATTCTAATATTGTATCATATTTTTCAGCGTGTCCTGCCGGTCGCTATGATGAATCTAGTGGATGTAACCAGATATGTCCATCATGTTACAATGGAGGAATCTGTCATGATCAAACAGGGATATGCATCTGTCCTCCAGGATTCCAGGGAGATGGATGTGAAATGGGTAAGAACTGAATATATATTTTATGATTGTTCTTATTTTGCAAGGGAAATTGCCAATCTTAATACTTAATACTTTTAGGACCAGATTTAAATATCCTTATAACGTTAGAGACGTCGGAATCAGTAAGACTCATAAGACCACAGACAAATAAACACAATTTGTCCTACGTTCTAGTGTACTGATGAAAACTGTAACCCGTAGGAATACATTTCTTTTTTCTTTTTCTTTGAGATATTTATTATTATTTAGTTAGGTATGTTCTTTTGAATCACATTTTATTGTCTATTTAAATAATTATAAAACTATAAGTCGAAAGTACTTTTATCTTCATATATCTATAATGAAAAGAAATTGAAACTACAATGAATTTATTTTGTAACACAAATCCAAATCCAATATGCAGCTTGTGGTTTTTATCGCTTCGGTCGTAATTTTAAGTACAGATGTGATAATAGCCCTGATCATCTCATATCCCTTATCATAAACCCACCTCGTATGACGATTATATGTGCTTCTCTTGAAAGCAATGTGAAATAGGTAGGGTCATTGAAAGTAAATTGACCCAAATCTAAATTTGTGCCTGTAATGCTGTTAGTAATTTAAAATTTAAAATTGTAAAAATAATCTTTATCTTCTCTGTCTACAACATTATATCTAGCATGCGGTGGAAATCGCTATGGTCGTAACTGCGAGTACAGATGCGACTACGAGATTCCAGATGATAGCACAGCATGTAGTGGACTTCAAGTTTGTGTGCCCGATCCCTATGGATGTTCATGTACACCAGGATACAAAGGATTGGACTGTACTACAGGTATGTAACCAAAAGAAGGAAATGAAATACTGTCAATTGGGTTATTGTCATGGAACATTGAATCTTCACTCATTTGGCACAAATGGGAATTAGCAGACAAACATCAAATATAAATTTGTAACTATTTATAGCTTTTTCTTCTATGACTCTAATCATTACCTGTCAAGGTGGACTATACTGCTGTCCTCTTTAAATACCTTTTCCCATTATATTCTTCCCTCCTGTCTTTCGCTTTCCCTATCTTCCCTCTTTACTTCCTTCCCAAAAGTTATTTACTTATCGAAAGCAAGTCATCTCTCTCTCACTCACTGACTCTAGTCTACCGCCCTTGGTCATCAATATACTCCACGTTAATTACCACATTGTTTTCATAGGATAAAAGTAGATAACAATAAAACACCTACGTATCTAATTTATTTCCATTTGATTAATATTTCTGAAATGTTAATTACCTCGTATATATACAGTGCGTCTCAGAAAAAACGAAACCGAGAATTATCATAACTTAATCGCAATTATAATTGATAAATGACACATATTCGTAAAGCTTAGATCCTCCTCTTTCATTCGACGCTACTCGTATAATGCATATTTAACGCATGAGTGATTAAAATCAATTTGAAGAGAGGAAACCAAAAAGTTATTTGGCGGACGGTATCTAAATTGCAAAGAGAAAATCACATTTCCAGAAAGTTGAGTATCTGCCCTTTCCTACGACACCTCAATCAGGAAAACTGAGCAAGGAATAACACAGTTCTGTGTTGTTTAAAGTAGTGCTTGCATTTCCATAAGTGTATTCCATAAGTGACTGCCGTAACAACAACGAAATTAACAAAAGACTTAACTCCGTTTCGTTGACAATCAGCTATGCATGAAGTCTTTCTCGCACTTTTATATATATATATATATATATATGTTATCTCACTGAACTATTTATGATACTATATGTTTTATGTTTATATGCTATGCCCTGCTTTGGCGAATCTATTGCCCTTGGCCATGTATGCTATTTGCGATATAATTATGTCTGATCATTTATGATCTATTTTGTACCACTATCTACTTTGATCATGAAATAAAGGCTAAAACTTGTACCGCTAAGTACAAACACCAACACATCAGAAAATATAAATGATTGGAGTATATAAATATATATATACAACAGGGCTCTACACTAATTTTTTTAGAAGGGGGTCCAGATTAAATGTTTTTTAGTCTGTAGATGAGCCCTATGTACACATTTTGACATATTGGTCCATAGCTAAGTATTTGATAATGCCGCTGTCTACAAAACTGCACAACAGATATTTACATGTAAACAACAAAAATGTAACACACAGCAGGGGTTCGCTTTAATGTGTTTCTTAAAAATTTGTTTTCTCGTATAACAAACATGTATTAGAATGTGATCAAGGTGAGTTTGGAGCTAGTTGTACGGAGACATGTCACTGTGTATCAGGAGAGTGTGATCGATTCACTGGAGTCTGTACAGGAAGCTCTACTGAATGTGAACCTAGATGGACAGGGACCAACTGCCAAGGTCAGTCTAACAATCTATCAGTATTGCCAACTTAAAAAGAAGCTTGAGTTCTGGGGAGAGGTGAACAATAATTTGTGACTGTTTTCATTGTTATTATGCAAGTGTGGATATATCGAAGAAAATCAGAGAAAAAATGTTCCCTGCAAAGCATGGCTCTTCAAATGACTTCATATTCGTATGAGGACCAAATTTTTACGCCACATATGTTTGTGTAGTTCCATATACATCTTTCTGTGTACAGTGCTTTTTACTTTTACCAAGACTGGGCCAAAGTTCTTATCATTTTGATGATTCCAGAACGTTGTACTACACACCGATACTAATAATCCACTTTTTCTGATCGATTCCACACCGATAATTCTTTCACACAGCGATCGCATGACCAGAACTCAACTTTATCTTTAAGTATTGATTATAGTTTTGCTAGTTTTGTTGTCTGGTGAACATGTTTGTGCTTTTTTGGTGCTTGACATTACTTTGCTTTGATTTTATTTGAACTGGTTTATTGATTAAAACACAAACATTCAAAATAGCAGCCAGAGGCTGAAACAAATTGAATTACAACAGATTTTAGAAATATATTGCACAGATAATTGTTCCGATAAAATACTTTATTATACCCAGTAATATACAAAGAAGGAATAAGATTGCACACATGAAAAAGACAGGGAAACGAAAAGGACAGACCAGATAAAGCTTGAAATAGGAGAAGAGGGAGAAAAGACATGTTTGTATATAAACATTGAAGTTTACAATAACAACATCATTTCAACCAATGTTTGGAACGAACAAAATGTGCAAGATATTAAATACAGTTATCATCAAAATATTAATACGTATTGCAATTTATGAGTTATAGTGGTAATATTATTCATATATGTACTGATCCATACAGTATTAAAGGTATATTTTTTCTGAACATAAAAATGGGAGTTTTCAGGTGTGAAAATACCTTATACCTTGAAGGCCACACCTCGCCATCGTGGTGATGAAGATCCCGTAGATAGTGTGGTGTGGCAGGGTTAAGGGGGTCCCATGGGACCCATTTAAAAACCCAGGTTGGATAGTTGTCGTTTGAAGCTGAGGAGTATGGGAGCATCAATGGCAGTGTGATGAAGTGACTTGCTCACCTTAAAAGACAGATAACATAGTTTGTGTTTAGTATGCAGTAAATCTATTCTCTCACCTAATGTTTTGTGATTGGTTGCAGATAATTTATTTCAATTTTGTTTATATTACAGAATGCATGGTTGGTAGATATGGACCTAATTGTGAGCGTAAGTATAATTGCAATATTACTTGTATACAAATATTGCATGCTCCGGCGTTCAAAATAACACAAATATACATGCATACTGTGTTGAAAAAGAATGAACTAAGTTTGAGCAGAGCTTCTTTTTAATAAATACCCCCCTCTATGCACAAGTCTACCATCATGATCAATTACCCGTTTGTGTTCAAACCATAAAGTAAAGTTAATATTCATTCAATGAAACATGCGCACATTGCAAATTTATTGCAAATAAACAGAAGCAATTTAAATTCCAAGTGAAAATTAGCATCTGTTAATTTTAGAGGAAAATTAGATACAATTATTAAATGTCTCACTTTAAAAAAACAAATATGTCAAGATAATATCAAACGTTGCAAGGTTTGAAGTTATAGACATAACTACCATTAGCCTTGAAATTGAACAGCTAATAATAGGTAATAAGTATTAGTCTAAATGTATATATAATTGTTTAAATTGGCAGTCTGGTAGTGATACATGTACATGGACCTGCTGGCCTAGGAAGGTAAATAGAATGACTATCTCCTGAAAACATTATCTTACATAACTGCATCAGTTTAACTATATCTTTCATTTTCAATTGATAGCTTTCACGATTATTTATGAAAAGACCAATAAGGGACAGCTCGCCAATTTTGTCTGTATCCTGGAAGGTGGAAATCTCATCTCCACGGCTCCAGTGGTCAATCTCTACAGGAAATTAGGCAGTGGAAATTATACACAAGAAAACATAATACACAGTGGAAATGGAATCCCCCCGAATGAAAAGTTTCTATATCTCGTGGGTGATGTGAAAGATGGAGAAATATTTGTCTGCTCTCTCTCTGATGTGAACATATTCTTTAGTGACACTATCACTGGCGATGGGGAATTTAGTAAGTGAATGGATGTAGTTTCTTGAGTTACTATTCTCAAATTACCATGTTTTAATGATCAAATACAATTATTTTCTTCAGGGAATCCCTCCCCCCCCCCCCATGCACCATCATTATATGTATGTTCCTCATGATACTGTCATTGGCAGACAGACACCTTTATAAATAAAAGAAACATGATAATAAAAGTAAGTTTTGTTTAATTCAGTGATTTTAGTTATGCAAATGTACCTCTTTGTTCAGAGCTCATTATTACTGACAATTTGAGGGTAAAAATGATGATGCTTGTGTAGGATGAACCAAATTCTCTCATTCCCTTAGAATTAACACGGGGACCAGCAGTATACAATGGGTTAATTTCAATACTGGTTTCAGAGGTCAGACATTTAACAAAACTCTGTATAATCTTGTTGTGAGCTGTTTCCACATATTTCTGACTGAAGCAAGCCTTATTCTTGTTAGAAAAATTGAGAAATATATTTTTTTCAAAGTAGCTTGTGTAATTTAAAAAATATTTTCCCAACACTCTATTTATTTAACATGATTTGAAATAACCATTTGAATTCAGAAATACTTTCGATCTTCACTGGTTCATTGAATATTTTTTTTCTTTATCTCACTATAGCCCAGCCAGAACTCTCTAGAGCACCCATTGTGAGCGGAGCAACCAATGACTCAATTACTCTGATGTGGGATGCCTGGGATGCATCTACAGATATAGGTGATCCTCCTCTCTTCGAGTACCGTGTCTACTACATGTTGAACAACTCACGAGAAGAAGAGCAAGAGGTTAGGAGGTCTGACCGCCTAGCACCATCTGAAACAGTGTCTGGTCTTAGTCCAGATACGGCCTACGTGTTTGGTGTAGCAGCAGTTAGACCTGGAGTAGGAGGCCAGGGAAGCCGAATAGAGGTAGAAGGGACGACCCAATGTTCACGTAAGTTCTTAATGCTTTATATGATATGATATTCTGCAGTTGTGAGTCGGTCAAAGGAGGTGCACACCGTCTTATTTCTTGTTTGTTCAATCTTATGTTTGATCCTATGTTTGACCTTATGTATGTATGTTTGATCTCACTCTTATTTTTATTATTATATGCTGTATGCATGATTTATTGAATAAAGAATAGATGTATAAGTTGTGTGTTTATTATAAGTTTTGGTAAATAATTTTTTAGTCAGACTATGGTACGCTTAGAGACACCCGTATTAAGCGCCTAATAAATATTGTGTATTATTATTATTATTATATGATCTGAGATTTTTAAATTTTTACTTTAGCAATTTCGTTTTCTTTAGTAAGGTATATCTATTGTGATTTTACATTGTGACTTAATACTATACTGCATCTTTCCTTAAAAATTGATCCTTTCATGTATGCACCCTTTTTTCATTTATTTAAACTGAAAATTAACAACTAATAATATATCAATGATATTCTTTGTCTGATTTTGTATACATCAATAGTTTATATTAAAAACATTTTCACTAGTTTCAAAATAAGTGAATTTTATACGTAGAAAAATGAAATACCTGCTAGTAATCATTTATGTGTTCGCAATATCAGTAAATTTGTTTACAATGACATTTAAACATCTAGTCTCATACTTAAAGCCTATTTATAACAAGATGATTGTCTCAAAACAATAAGGATTAGATTCATCTTTTACAGGTAGGTTAAACACAGCTGCATTAAACTGTTCAGTACCATAAATTGGCTGGTTTGTAACACAGAAATGATCATTTAGGCAGTTTTAAGTGCCAAGATTTTGACAAAAAACTTGAATAATTTGTAATATTTTCTTGAAATTCAAAACAGGCTCATGACTTATCAAGCTGTTAATGAAATACTACTTTTGTATTTACAAACACTTGAAAATCAAACCATGATGAAAATTCACCTCATAAAATCTTAGATCGGGTACAGCTAATTCTTAACCACATTGTAATGTATTGGATTAAATGTTGTCTAGTGCAACGAACCACTAGATAAGGAATTAAGAATCTTTAAATAATAACAAATATTTGATCTTTTTTTTATTATTATGCATGTACACTGTAGCTCCTAGTGAAGGACCATCATCCGTTTACGTCACTAAGGGGACTAGACCTGGAGAAATATGGGTATCGTGGGAGGTAAGTTAATATTTATTCCAGATGTGTTGAGCACGAGTATTTTGTTTTTCTGACTGGAAATGTGAAGGTTGTTGGTTCAAGCTCCGGCAAGACATTTATCTACATTTGCCATTCTCGATCCAGATGTCAAATTAAACCGGGTAGAAAGGAATTCCTTGAATGATGGGAGCACTAGAATTGATGACCTAACGAGAACCTGATTTGTACAACATTTTAGACCTTTTAAAAGTTTTAAGAGGAGATTTTTTTTTTTTTTTTTTTTTGGGGGGGGGGGGGGGAGGCGGGGGCCGAAATTTGAAAAATTGACCGATCGACATTCCGTTTCGTTCGGGGGGGGGGGGGGAGTAAGGTCATCTTTTTTTTTTAGCTCGTCCATTAGGGATTTTATTTCATTTTGTATTTATTGTATTGTATTGTATTTATTTTTATTTTTTTTTAAATAAAAAAAAATCAAAGGTTATAAAGGTTTTTTTTTTGGTCTTAAAATAACATACACATGAAAAAAGCTGAAGGGGGGGGTTAACCCCCCCCCCCCCTCCCTGCGTACGCGTCTGATCAGGATACAGCTATATTTTATCTCCCTGGAATTAGGTAAGCCATTTTCCATTGGCATGAGAAATATTATATTATTTATGTAACAATTAAACTGAAATACAATGATTTACAATCTTTGAATGTTTTTAATTTTTTCCTCGTAGAATCCTCCATCCAATACTTCTAACTGTGCCAGTCGAGTGGGAGGAATTCGCATCTACTTCACCCGTTCTGACATCCCGTCTGGGATCTCAAAGAGGGCGGCTGACCCCATTGAAAACTCCATCGATATTCCGTTTGACACCTACACCCTGATCCTTGAACCGTACTCCCAGTATCTCATCCAGGTTGTAGTCTACAATAAAGACTCTGAGACGCCAAGAGGAGAGGGCTTTACACAGATCACAGAGGAAATGCGTAAGAGGAAAAACAGCATAATTCTATAAATGGTCATGAAATGAGAATGCATTGTATGTGTAGTAATAGACTGAACTACATGCATGAAAATTTTCCAAAGATAATGATACTGAAGGAGGTATATACAGTGTAAGTCAAAAAAAGTTTACACCTAGAAAATTGCTAATTATTTTTTAAAATCATCTATGAAAAGTAAATTAGTATACATCTTATGAAAGAGTGTTTTATCCCAAATCATTTGGTATCATTTTGTGTGGTATGTGTTCACGCTTGGATGAACAGGAGGCATTGTTTGCGAGGGTGCAAAAATCGACTTGCGCCAAAGTTGTGATGTTCGAATAAAACAATTGGGATTTAGGTATTAATTCGGTCTTTGCAGATCCAAATAACATCCCTAACAAATTTGATCATGCCACAAATATCAAATATCAACGAGCGTGTGTGCGCGCGTGTATGTGTGTGCGTGCGTGTGACTTTGCTTAGGCAAAATGCATATGCAATGCATTTCATTTGATACATTTAATTCATTCTCTCACTCCGCTAATCCTAACATAATACATACTGTAGGCATCACTTTGGCGCAAGTCGAGTTTTGCACAAATCCAGTAATTAGATTTAGGATTTTATGCCTTTCGAGCATGTGCTTTAATCAGATAATTTCCATACTTCTTTTCAATGTTTTTGTTTTCGTATTTGTAGTTGCCCCTGCGCCCACTGTAAGCGTTGAAGCGACCTCTGAAACTGTAACTGTACGCTGGGATGCTGCTAGCCCTGCTCACCTCAATGGAGATGTACAGGGATACCAACTAAGATACACCCGGACAAAACCAGAACCACTTGATCCAGTACTAGTTAATGTTATGGGAAACGACTATTTGATTACCGAAGGAGTGACAGGAGACAGTCAATTTGAAATCGAGGTAAAGCTCTTGCGTGCTGTCTCAAAGTAAAGGAATTTTGAGAAAGTAATGATTAAGGTAATACTTGACTTTTGGAGGGCCATGGATAACCAAAAAAGATTGCCTTGAAATTAAAAAAAGAAGTCATTGTTATTAAATTGTATGCAATTGTATGAATTAGGCAAATCCAACTTGTTTGTGGTAGTATCATTTCTTGCAATCAGATTTTGTGACAGTAAAGGTCTTCTTGTAGACAGCTTGATGGTACGTTGGTTTATGTTAAAGGGATCGTTTAACAATGTTAAATCTGAGATGCACGGCCCTACGTGTTATCAGTGGCTGTGATATGGTGATATATTGAAGCCCTAAAAGAATTGCGCTTCAAAATGATCAAGAAGTGCCTCAAAAAAAGTGAAAACCTTTGAGTGACCGGTTTTACCATATTCGTTTCCCCCAATAGACTGTAGTGTTATGAAAACCGTTTGCCAAACGCAAAATTAGATTTCGATTTTCAATCATAAATATCTTGATAATCAGACAGGCGATCGGCTTGTAAAAGTCATGGGGTTCCTGACTGACCTAAAGGTTTATAATAATCATTGCAGTATAAGCTAAATCAAGGATTTTTTTAAAGGATCTAAGACAAAGTTACTGGATCCCTTTAAGTGCAGCTACATGTTTTTTTACTTTAATATATTCCAGATGCCGGGAGTGATTTATATTAATTTCGATACATTTAAAAAAATTCATCCCCTTTTCATCCCTCTTTTCTTCAGGTTCGAGTTTTGAATGGAGCTGGTTCCGGTGAATGGTCACCTTTAATGACTTCCCCATTTCCGGGTAAAAAAAATCAACATATTTTAGCATTTCAAAAGGCATTGTTTAAAAGATGCAAGCAAATGACATGAATATTCCGTTTTTATCCGCCTTCTTTGCTTTTTATAATTGTTGTTATGTGTGCATGATTTTTTGTTTATGTTGGCGGAACATATAAATGAAATTAATTTAACTTCTGCTGCATTCACGTAAGATGCCTCAAATCAAAATGAAAAAACTAGCTTTTGAACTGCATTACCGGTTTATTTCAAACTATAAAACGAAATACAACAAGATGTATGCTTCCACAAATCCAGTAATTAGATTTAGGATTTTATGTCTCTTTAGCATGTGCTTTAATCAGATAATTTCCATACTTCTTGTCAATGTTTTTGTTTTCGTATTTGTAGTTGCCCCTGCGCCCACTGTAAGTGTTGAAGCGACCTCTGAAACTGTAACTGTGCGCTGGGATGCTGCTAGCCCTGCTCACCTCAATGGAGATGTACAGGGATACCAACTAAGATACACCCAGACAAAACCAGAACCACTTGATTCAGTAATTGTTGATGTTATGGGTAACAAGTATGAGATTACCGACGGAGTGACAGGAGACAGTGAATTTGAAATTGAGGTAAAGCTCTTGCGTGCTGTCCCAAATTAAAGGAATTTTAAGAAAGTAATAATTAAAGTAATACGTACTTGACTTGTTGAGGGCCATGGACAACAAAAATTTATTGCCTCGAAATAAAATTAAAAACTAGTCATTATTAGAATAACTGAATAAATTTTATGCAATTGTATGAAATAGGCAAATTCAACTTGTTTATGGTAGTACCATTTCTTGCAATCCAATATTGTTTACTGCCTGTAAGAAGGCCATATATGTTATGTATTGTCAATGACAGTAAAGGTCTTCTTGTAGACAGTTTGGTGATATGTTGGTTTACGTTAAGTGATGGCTATTTTTACTTTAATATATTCCAGATGAAGGGAATGGTTGATATTAATTTTAATACATTTTAAAGATTTCATTCCCTCTTCATTCCTCTTTTCTTCAGGTCCGAGTTTTGAATGGAGCTGGATACGGTGAATGGTCACCTTTAATGACTTCCCCATTGCCAGGTAAAAAAAAAATTATTGATACAAAATGTGAAATGGTCAGAACGGGTCTCTTGGTGGGTACATACAAAGATTCATTTGGAAATATTCAACCGTGCCCTAAAATTGACATTTTGTAGGCATTTTGTTTATGTTAGAATAGCTGTGATATGATACAGACATGCATACCCAATAAAGGTTACATGTTTTTACTTTGTAGCAGGTCTTAGGGGTAACAAATCTTCGGAAATATGAACCTTCCGGGTAACGAATTTTCGGAATTATGCAGCTTTGGGGGTAACGAACCTTCGGGGTAACGAACCTTCGGAATTATGCACCTTCGGGGTAACCAACCTTCGGAATTATGCACCTTCATGGTAACGAACCTTCGGAAATATGAACCTTCGGGGTAACGAATTTTCGGAATTATGCAGCTTCGGGTAACGAACCTTCGGAAATATGCAGCTTCGGGGTAACAAACCTTCGGAATTAAGCACCTTCGGGGTAACGAACCTTTGGAATTATGCACCTTCGGGGTAACAAACCTTCGGAATTATGCACCTTCGGGGTAACGAACCTTTGGAATTATGCACCTTCGGGCCAACGAACCTTCGGAATTATGCACCTCTGGGGTAACGAACCTTCGGAATTATGCACCTCTGGGGTAACGAACCTTCGGAATTACGCACCTTCGGAATTATGCACCTTTAGGGTAATGAACTTTCGGAAATATGCACCTCCAGGGTAACGAACCTTCTGAATTATGCACCTTTGGGGTAATGAACCTTCGGAATTATGCACGATTAGGGTAACTAATCTTCAAAATTATGCACCTTCGGGGTAACGAACCTTTGGAATTATGCAACTTCGGGGTAATAAACTTTAAGAAGTATAAGCCTTCGGTGGAAGCAAACCTTCAAAAAATTTAACCTTCGGGGTTACGGCCGATGGTATTGGTTCTAGTGAATGGTCAACAACAAAACCGATAGAAGCTCTAAGAAATCTGATATAACAATTTTTCTTTTCAGTTATTTTGTTGTCGTTCATAATAATTTTCAGTACTGCTTGATGGTAAGGTTGTCATATTTTTGTTCTTTATGCAATATTTATGATTTAACATATTCTCTTCCTGATGTATCTTTTCGAATATTCACTTGTTTGTTGTTTCCATTATCTTGTATTATTCTAGGTGATGAGTCTAGATATCCTCTTAGAGCTCTACTTCTTACTGGTCTCATCCCATCGATTCTTCTTATCTGTGTCTTCTGTGTCATCCTGATTGTGGTCTTTTTCAGAAGGTATGAACATGTTTGCTTCTCATCAGCTTTCAAATGCATGTCAATGCCAATATTTTCCGAAGACCCTACCATGCATAATCTGTAGGGCAATTGTACTGGTTTCAAAGTGAATCTCTTATTATTTAGTGGAAATTATTGAATGAATGAATGAATACCAGCAGTCAAGTTTAAAGTGCTTTTCAGAGAAATTCTCATTTTGTGGATTCGTCTTCCTCTATTTTCTAACATAAACAACGTTCTAGAAGATTATATTAGGCGACAGGCTACTATTCAAACATAGTTGGGCCCTTGTGGAAAAGAGTATTATACATGTAAATGACAAATTCCTCTACTCCCACTGTCTATATTTCAATTGTGAAAATGTGTATATTTATATTTTATATTATGGCGTGTATTATAACCAGGCGCGTACGCAGGATTTTTTCAAGGGGGGGGGGGGGGGGGGTTTAACATTTATAAATCGGGCCGAAAATTTCGCAACGACTCAGCCGACCGCTGAATAAGCGGGGGGGGGGGGGGAGGGGGGTAAGAGGACACTTTTTTTTGTTTTTAATAATTAAAAAAAAAAAAAAAAAAAAAAAAAACTCCAAAGGGGGGGGGGGTTTAGGGGGGATTTAGGGGGGTTTACACACATAAAAATACCAAAGGAAGGGGTTTAACCCCCCCCCTCCCCTGCGTACGCGCCTGAATATAACTGTGTTATCAGACTAATTGTTTTGTTAATAGTCTTCAAGCTAATCAGCTTTAGTTAACATGGCCATTAATAATGTAGCGAGAGTCTACTACGTACCAAGTAATATCATCTAATCATGGAGGCGGACTGAAAGTTATGCTCCGTATTCTAAAAATTAGGTTTAACACGATGCTGGATCTATAATCACGTTTAATAAAATATATCTTAGACCTCAGAAAAACCTCCTTTGTTAATACGGTTTTTAACAAAAGCTAGCTCATATAAGCCCAGCTTGGGGTTTAAATTTTAGTAGAATACGGGCATATAGTCGTATGTTCGTTTTGCTTAACTATGCACTTGTAACTCATTGTTCCTCCACGTTATCATAACACAGACGACAACCTGATAAAGGAGAGAGTGAAAAGAACACACATGATGAAACGCAATCGCCAGGAACTGATAATACCTATCAGGATCTGTATGAACGAGTGAGCAATGATGGCACTGCCTATCAAGAACATGAATTAAAATCAGTACATCAGGGTGATACAGATTATATCAATATCGAAGAGGGTCCTCGAGGAAGGAAGAATATTTTGAAATCGATTGAGAATGCTGATTGCTAAATCTGTCCACATTATGAATGACATGGGACGTTGTTCACTTCTAAAAGGAGGCAGGAGGGGGGTATATACTGCTGAGGTAAGATTGAACCTAGGCTCTACCCCCTCCTTAAAAATGTAACGTGTGCGAGCAATAAAAAAAATTGTTCTTAAAAATTATTACATATTACATTTAGTTCTTATAGATTATTACATATTACACATATACTAAGAATTTTGCTCTACGATTGGTCAAAAGTAAAAAACGTGATGAAAGATAGTTCGCCCATCTTTGATGGGAGAAGAAAAGTTCGTTACACCCCTGTGTAGATAGTACTACTATCTTCAGTGAAAGTGCGTTGCACTGTGTAGATACTATCTACACAGTGCAACGCACTTTAACTGTATACGTTGCGTATACGTACGTAAGTAATGCATGCCCTGTACGCATCGTACACCGTTTGCTAGCTGTTATTATATTCCACATACTAAAGAATCTTGCTCTACGATTGGTCAAAGTAAATCACGTGATAAAAAATAGTTCGCCCATCATTGATGGGAGAAGGAAAGTTCGTTACACTGTGTAGATAGTACTACTATCTTCAGTGAAAGTGCGTTGCACTGTGTAGATAGTAGTATTATCTACACAGTGCAACGCACTTTAATTGTATACGTCGCGTATACGTACGTACGTAAGTAATGCATGCACTGTACGTATCGTACACCAGCTGTTCATTGATGACTTGTTGCTCTAAATAGACGGAAGAAGTGAAATGTTTCCGATGGGGAATAAAAAGCAAATAATCACCTTTTGGTTTCAGGCGATGGCAAACTATCACTCCCTCGGCGATCTGAATGTCAGATCGCCGAGGGAGTGATAGTTCGCCATCACCTTCACCAACGGTAATTATTTGCTTACTATTTCTCATATTTTATTACTAATGTTAATTTCTTTCTTTTTTGCTGATTTTTTTTTTTTTTTTTTTTTTTTTTTTGGGGGGGGGGGGGGGGGTTGTAAAACTTCGACACAATATTGTCACTCTTTTGATTTTGTTTTTAATGGCATTATTCATACACATTAAGGTATACAAAATGAGGAACAATATATAAGATTGCAAGACCTTGGTACGGAACATTCTTCTACTAAAGTTATCTTTACTATCATTAATGTTGGCAAATGTCTCTCTTTCGTAAAATGTGACCAACAACCCCTCCCCCCCCCCCCCTCATCCCCAAAACAATTAACACGGTGATTAACAAACTTTTTATTACGATCACAAGGACTTTCGTATTACCTGTGGGAATTTGAAAATGACACTGACGTCATCCAGACTTGAATTCTGATGAGTTGAGGTGTTAAAGTCGTTTCGATCTTGTCATGTGAACAGCAGCAAAAAAATCTAAGATTTTTTTTTTCTTTTCATGTGGATAAGGTTATACTCCATACAGCACAGTCACTAGAATGTATTAAAAGTAGTAACTTGTGCTAGTAGTAAACGTCGTAAATGCTTAGCATGATTAGTGAGAAGAGTACTTATTTCAATCATATCATACAAGGTTATCATAGAATTTTTGAAGAAAATGTAAATGATCTGTTTATTAATCGATAATTGATATTTGATGATCTTTCGTATATAATGTGAAGATAATATGTTTAACTACTGGATGAAAATCGTTTTGTATGTGAGTTTAATGAGTTTAATGAGTTTAATGAGTTTAATGAGTTTTATATATAAACATCGTTATGACATCATATCGCCTTTTGTAGATGGCTTTTTGCTGTTAATCGTTGGAAACGATGAAATATATATCATTTAGGACGCCTTTGTTTCCGTATTTCTATCAAATTGACTAAATTGAGGACTATGGAAATGATGCTCCTATTCACCACAACCTTGGATTTGTTTAACCTTCCCATATTGCATCAAAATTTTGAATAACTCAACATTGTTTGCCAGGATAGACATATAATGAATTCGAATTATTTGAATTTTGAATTTCTTTAAAAAGAAAATTAAAGACAGTTGTCCTGAATTTAAAATAGGTGAACACATTTTGCGGCCTTTCACCAAAAGATACAAAATAAATGAATGTAAACGTAATGACTCTCTTTTCCCTTTATTATGTATGAAATGTACATCAATTATAGATCACAGCAAATATATGTGTTCAATATTTACCTTTTTGCTTTTATAGAGTAAAATACGAGGAATATAAATTTTGTCAGTCATTATATATATTATGTCCTTACAATCAAGGAATCCAGCGACTTTTGCAAAGTAATGTTTATCAAATCATTTAGGTCCAAGTGTAACATTTCGATGACATTTGGGTATTGGACAAAAATTATGTAAAAATTATGCATTTTATACAGAAACGTTATTGCCAGAATACATATACCGAAACACATACTTTTGTTGAGGTTAATGGCAGCTATCCTTAAAGATTTTCGAAATAAATTTTTGCTCTAGCTCATATTGTACTTTTGTTGTACTGATTGTAGATTGATGTTCATAAGATCTGATAGTTCCTTCGTAATGTTCATTACGAGTGGTTCATTTTATTACAAATTAACAGATAACAACCTTCAACTTAATATAGAATTGTTTGCATGATATGATGCTTTAATTCCATAAAAAATAATAAGTGCTTCTAAGGGGAGGTTTTGTTCTAACATCTGAGCAACATTAAAAAGCAACTTATTAACATCCTTACGACCGTGTCAAAACTTTAATTTAATATTTCTTAATAATAATGCAGAACAGTCAATAAATAAAACAAATATCAACTAGCACGGATAAGTCCCAGATAGAAAGTGACTATGTACTATTACTAAAGTAGTCTACATGCAGGATGAATAAACGGAAATTAAAATCGAAAGTAAAACCAGAAGACCAGTGCCTTGACTTATACAAAAAGACAACCAGTTTCCTCTCCAAAGCCAGTTTCGATTCTATTTAGTTTTCCGGTGTGCCTAAATTACTATCAGCAAATTAGTGTGCATCTTTGGACATACGTTATTTGAGGAAGTTTATTACATGTTGCAAATAATGCTTATATTTGGTTTCAAAGCGCTGTACAGTAACGGGAGTATTATGGGGAATATATTCCTGCATTTATCAACTTATGGAGAAAAAAAGTGGTAGGATTACATTTCAATATCGGCGTTCCCCCTGCGTACGCGCCTGCATATATATATGCATTAGTTTTATCCAACAAACGTCTTTCCTTTTCATTATTGTTTTTGTTTATGATCATCATTTTTGTTTTAGTGTAAGATATACTATTCGTGCTCATAGGCCAATATTATAGTTGCGTCATATAACTCTCTAGTTTCTAGTAATGTCAAGGTGATTTCGCTGAAACTAAATTGTCAAATGTAATAATCCTCAGGATGCGTTTACAAATCCGAAACACTCTAAATGCGAGCAAACTTTATCTTAAAGTATGTTCAATTGTTATGTTTTGTCTGTGGGCCTGTAATGACAAAATAATCATAGAGATCCTCTCCGTGTTCACAGTAATCTCTTTGGTTACAAGGGTAATTTTTCAGCTCGCTCGTAGACCGAAATAACAGAAGAGCACTTTTGTTTTTGTCCCGGCAATTGGAAATTATGCCGGCCGATATTTCGTTCAGTAGGGGAGGGGGGGGGGGGGGGGGATAAGGTCACTTTGTTGTCACCCTTTATTATTTTATTTTTGTATTAAAAACATTTTTTGGGGGGTTCTTCCAAAACACACACATAAACAAAATTGAGGGGGGTTAACACCCCCCCCCCCTGCGTACGCGCCTGTACACATGTATATTTATAATGCATGTAAATACATACACACACATACACACGCACACACACACATTTTGAACCTGTTATAAATACTTTGAACTCTGAATTTTCTATAACCAAATTATACCAACAGCTCACAGGCTGGAGAGAGAGAGAGAGAGAGAGAGATAGAGTGAGAGAGAGTGGTGCATATGAGGGAGAGAGAGAGAAGGAGGGAGGGAGGGAGAGAGCTAGAGAGAGACAGAAGGGCACAGGGAAGAAAGAGAGAGGGGAAGAAGAGGATGGATTGTAAGATTGTAAGATTTTATTAACTTTATCGACCCCCTCTTGGAGTATGAGAGTACAAACACATTTACAACATAGTATAAATATAAAAATAGTATAACAATGATAAACATGTGATAACATGAACAATGATAAACATAATATTATAATATGAACAAAAACAAACATGTGATAATATGAACAATAATAAACATGTGATAATATGAACAATAATAAACATGTGATAATATGAACAATAATAAACATGTGATAATATAAACAATGATAAACATGTGATAATATGAACAAATAAACATATTTACAAATCAAGGCGAACTGGGCTATTCTCCCTCCTACCGCTTAGAGTGTGCCTAATAACATTGCTTACTTGTGAGCAATCATTTACAGTATTACCATCTACCCTTGACTCTTTTGAAAAGTGTGACATAATGATTCTAACAAATTTGGCTAATTTCTTTAGCTGGTAAGCATGAGCTGTATTAAAAACCTTATCCATGTGCAACGCACTTGGTCTTAAGCTACTACCACACTATGTATTTGTTATATACATTTTTCTCTCATTTGGAAGGAATGGGCATACAAAAATATAATGAAATTCATCACGAATTTACTTAAAGTTATTGCTTCCGTCTGACATAATATCTGCAGGTATTTTTTCATATATAACTCATTCTTAAACATCCTATAGTTCGTGAAAATAGGATTTGACCAGGTATAGCTGCGCTCCATTCCTGAATAGACATGTCAGAAAGCCTGGTTTTCATAGTATTCATAATCCAGGCTGCACTATATCCTTCTCATTGAAATCGCCAGACATTTCCAAGTCCTGCATAATCAAAACTGTCTGCTAGAAACTCAACCCATTGTAATTTTATATTATTTAAACTGTGTCCTTCATTTTTTTGCAACTGCAACAGAAACTTAAAAAGAATCAATGAATACTTTGATTGCTTCCCTTTAACTAATCTAACCCAATATCCAATCATTCTACACTTAATTTTATCGAGTATTTTACCACGTCCAGTTTCACCATAAACCATGCAGTCAGGTGTGCACATATTTACAAACGATATCGTTCTTAAATATTTTCTTTTGAAAACTTCAAGGTGATCTATACACTCATAGCCCCAGACCTCAGCACCATACAGTGCGTCCCAGAAAAAACGAAACCGAGAAGTATCGATGTTTTATCCTAACTTAATCACAACCATAATTAATGAATGATACATATTTGGAAAGCTTAGAGTCTCCTCTTTCAGTTGATGCTACTCACGTGATACATATTTCACGCATGAGTGATTAAAAGCAATTTGAAGGAAGGCAACCAAAAAGACATTTGGCGGGCGGTATCTGAATTTCGAAGAAAAATTCACATTTCTAGAAAGTTGAGTTTATGCCCTTTCATATGACACCTCAATCAGGAAAAATGATCGAGGAATGACAAAGTTTTGTTTGTTTAAAGTAGTGCTTGCATATCCATAATTTGTTTAAACGAATTCGTTTTCACTGGCTGCCTGCAGTATCAATAAACAAAATTAACAAAAGACTTAACTCCGAGTCGTTGACAATCAGCCGTAGACGAGAGTCTTCATGCATGGCTGATTGTCAACGAAACGGAGTTAAGTCTTTTGTCAAATCTGCTTTTTGCTACGGCAGGCACCCAGTGAAAATGAATTCGTTTGTTCAAAATTATGAAAATGTAAGGGCTACTTTAAACAAACAGAACTTTGTTATTCCTGGCTCATTTTTCTTGAGTGAGGTATCATAATTATGAAAGAGCAGAAAATGAACTTTCTAGAAATATGAATTTTTCTTTGAAATTCAGATACCGCCCGCCAAATTACTTTTTGGTTTCCTTCCTTCAAATTACTTTTAATCACTCATGTGTGAAATATGCATCACGTGAGTAGCATCAACTGAAAGAGGAGACTCTAAGCTTTCCAAATATGTATCATTCATTAATTATGGTTGTGATTAAGTTATGATAAAACATCGATACTTCTCGGTTTCGTTTTTTCTGGGACGCACTGTATAATAGAATTGGCAAAACTAAGTGATAAAATAAATGGCATTCTGTATCAACAGATAAATGCAACCTTTTTGCCTTTACTAAGATACTATACATTGCCTTTCTCGCTTGTGTGACCTGTTTAGCAATTGCTTTTTTAAAGTTACCATTATAATTCAACGTCACTCCTAAATATACAAAGTCATAAACAACTTCCAGTACACCACCATCATAAACAAAATTCTGGAATTCGTCTAACTTTCCCACGTGAAAAAACAACAATTTTCGTTTTGCTGGCATTAACAGTTAAGTGCTAAGTATCACAATAATCAGTCACTGCGTTTAGGGCTTTTTGCAACTCTTCAGGAGTTTCTGCTAGAATAATTGTGTTATCAGCATATAACAAAGAAAACATCAAAAGGCATCTTATTTGTATTAAAATATTCCAAGCCCTGGTGCGAGTTTCAAATATATTGTTGGAAATCGTTCAAATAAATAGCAAACAAGAGAGGTGAGAGGTTTTCACCTTGACGCACTCCAATATTGCATGTAAATAAATTGGACATAATTATCTCCCTTGTTAGCAAAACATGATTTAGCACACCTGAACATGATTCTTATAACATTAAAAATCTTGCCTTTTACTCCGATTCTAAACATTTTAACCCACAATGCTGCACGGTCAACCAAATCATAGGCTTTCTTATAATCAATGAATGCATAATAAAGGTGTTTAAAATTATTTAAATAAACATCAATAATAGACTTTAAAACATACACACTATCTGTGATTGAATAGTTGGACCGGAAGCCAGCTTGCTCTTCTCCTATCAACTATCATCCTAAAAAACTGAATGATCCTATAGTTCAAAATTGATGTAAACAGCTTACCTAAGAAACTCATTAAAGTATTATGCCTCTATAATTATCAGGGTTATTCTTAATTATATGTGGATAGAATGTGGGAGTGCTGGGCCGTAACAAATGCTTCTCTGCATTGAATAATTACTTTTGTTTTAAATGGCTTATGTTTGTGGAAATCTAAACATGAGGTCAAATAAAATAAAAAAACATGTTTAGCGTCCTGTTTTTTCGAAAAATAGGAAGGAGGAGGCCCATTTTTTTTCTTTCAAAATGGCCGCTCGGTCCATTTTCCCTGACAGTCGGGCTATTTTTCAAGATGGCCGCCGACAACTTTTCTTTTTTTTAAATCAGAAATCGATCCATTTTAGTCGTGTTTTTCATGTTTTTTTTCTTTAAAAACAAAATAAAAAAAACAATATAAAAAAACTAACAAAACAACAAAAAATAGGAGGCGGCCCCCAATTAAGAAGCGGGCGGGGACGCTAAACATGTATATTTTTTTTGAGTGGCCTAAACAATTCCTGTCTTTGCTGCAGTTAAAATATTTACTTTAGTAAACGGGACATCTTAATAACTCATCGGCCACGGTTCGATGTAGTGTTAAGAGCAGGTCGATGGCGCAAAAGAAAAGGCTTAATTATACGGTATGGCATTTCATTACACATATGCTCTAAATTCCCATTTGAACAGAGCAAGATCAAATTTTGCCCTAGCTTAACCCTAATAAGGCGGGGGGGCCATTATGCCCCCCCCCCCTCCACGATTTTTCCGATTGCTCGGAAACGCATATGGATGGCGCCCCGCCGCTCGCTGACTTTTTTCTTTCGAGTCTTGCGCAACTTTTAAAAGATTTTTTTTGAAAATCGGACCTACGGTTACAAGGTCACGTGACCTTTTGTCTTTGCATGTCAGCCCGAAAATCGCTCATTTTCGTGATTTTTGTACAAAACTTATGGAAAAGTCATTTTTCCTAAAAACAGATCAAACATGGGTTATTGGGTTTTGTTTAAAGTTTAGGTGGTTGTTTTGGGAGTCAAAATAGTTGAATTGTAGTAAGAAATGAAATAAAACAACAAAAACAATGAAATACATAAGTTAAAAAACAATGAAATACATAAGAAATTATCAAAACAAGGGATAACATAAGGAATAAGCTGGCTCTTCCAATTTTTTTTGTCGTATTATTATTCAGAATGGTCTAATGAATATATGTAGTGAAAAAGAATGCTTAAATATGAATAATATATGATTTATGGGTAAAAATGTGATTTGTATGACTTTATTTGCATAAATTACCATAAATATGCAAATGGGTGAATTTTTCAAAAAATTAAAATTATCATATTATTCTATACACTTCACTTGACATGCGTGCAAATTTTCGCGGCCGAGATCTTAGGGGGGGGCATAAATTTAAGGGGGCACGTGCCCCCCCCCCCCCCCGTGGCTACGTGCCTGCCCCGCCCCCCAGTAGGCTTAAAGGAGTATTTTTTCAGCAAAAATAAAATAACAGGATAACAGAAAAACAGGAAATAAATTTCCTATACATTCCGCATGCCCCTACATTTATATCAATGAAGGATTTATAATAGCGATACACGCATATTGTGGAAATATTGTGAGAGGATGGGAAAATGTGTAAAAAATTAAAAATTTCAAAATTTACAGTCAGGCAAAAAATATGTTTATTTAAAATCCTTCATGTAAGGTTCTGTAAAACGGCGTGGCTCGAGGGCTCGAGTTAAGCCCCCCCCCCCCCCCCCCCCCTAGATCCGCCCCTGCAATCTAGTAACGATTGCCAATCTTTTATTCAGGTGTGTTCGAAAAGCTACTGATTGGTTACATTTTGTAGCAACGCTATTGGCTCAAAGTTATTTGATTGATTGATTGATTTTTATTCGACAAGCTTCCAACATACAACAATATACAATAATAACAGATCAAAAATAAGTCAGCTTGAACAGCTTGGGTTATTTGGTTTTTCCATTATTAAGTATATATCTCTATGGGTTTTTCAGAAAGCCCGGTCGTGCGCTAGCTATAGAGAGCCGGTCTGGAGCTAGCCTCTTGTCGATGCCCTCGCGCTGTTGGAGTCTCTAAATTCTGACGAGCGAAGCGAAACAGCGCGAGGGCATCGACAAGAGGCTAGTCTGGAGCCGGTATGTAAAGCGCGCGTGCACAGCGCGCAAATATAATGCCATCAAACATGCAGCGCACGTTCGGCATGCGTACTTGATTTCAATCTCGTATTTAGTAGTAGAGAGTCGTACGAAACAACAAGCACCAACTCGTTTCAAAAATAATACCGTAGGTCTACTTAACTTGTCCACATCGCATCTACAGTACAGCTCGAGCCATATCTATAGCGGAACCTGCACAAAGCTAGCTCTTGAAAGCCATAGTTTATTTACTTTGCGATCACAAATACCACTAGTCAGCATCGGGCTACATTTTCGTCGAAATTCGAAATGCCCCGAAAGAGGACAGCTCCCGCCCCCTCGAAGAAGGAACAGGATAGCGGGGATGCGGCGGCGAGCTCTAAACCCAAAGTTGCCAAACGTGCAGCCGCATCAAAGAAGGCGGACCCGAATCAGCATGTATTCTACGATGCTGACTGGAGCTCAGTCGGTGAAGAAAGCTCCAAAGGTTTCCCTCCTGTTATTCAGCTGACTGGGCCGGGTATCAAGGGATCCAGTAAAGTGGCTGGATTTGATCTCGATTACACGCTCATTAAACCTAAAAGTGGCAGAAAGTGGCCCACAGGTAAGTGCATGTCGACCGACAAATTTATGTCTCTTTCGTTCATTTATAGCCTCTGATCGATAAGAGAGGAGCCGACCGACCCAACCAAAATCAGACTCGAGGCTAACGAACGAAAGAGACAGACATTTTTGGTAGTAGTCGACCCCGGGGGGGGGGGGGGGGAGAAGGATAGATCTACCGATACTCAGATTTGGTTTGGACAGGGTGACGTGTGCCGCTCAAGCCTCGAAACCCCTAGATCTACCCGTTATTAGGGGGTATTTTTCAACAAATATTGCTATTGGTGTTTTATCCAAAAAAAATGCAAATTTTTGTATTTTTGTTCAAAGTGGGATCCATGTTTAGGGATTTTGTGATAATGTTACCCATTAAACTAAAGCGGCACACCCCCTGACGCTTGTTCAGAAACCTATCCAAAATTTGACCCGTAACTCCGGCGTGGAGATAGTCTAGTACTACTACTAGTCTAGTCTACCTAGACAGAAATAACCATCTGATTTGGGTCATTTCTTTAATAAAACTGACATTTGTTGTCATTCCCCAATACAGATGGTACACCAGAGATCTCGTACCGTGCGGGTAATTTAGAGTCACAGCGGAACAGCTTTTCGTTTCCGACATTTCTCCCCCGATTTTCTTTATTTAGACCTAATTTTCTGATTTCTAAATCAGATGTAAATTAGGTCGGTATGTCATTTGTCCTAATTACAGTTATCAAAATTTGATAACTTAATATTAAATGTATAATTTACGGACTTACTTATATGAATTATCCAATTTGTATCTCCGAACTGTGAAACAGTACGTTCATGCACTCGAACATAGGGCTACATGACCCGGCGGCCAAAATATTTCTGGGTCAACCTACCAAAACATAGCCAAATGGCCAATCAGAGCACTCGTTTCGTAGGAGTTCGTTGGTCAAGCTGGGCTGACTCGTACGTAGCTACGGTAGCTATTGGACGTTCGAAAAGAAAAAATGAATATTCATCAACTAAAACCAAGACGGATAATGTTGACGACGAGACTTTCTCGGATTAATCATTAATTTAGGATCTAAATGAGCAAGCTATCGTAAGTAAAATAAGCTATATATATGTTATTTTTAATTTTTATTATAATTGCAGCAGTTATGAGGATGTAAAGAGTGAAAATCTTGTTGCATATCTCATTCATCGCGGTCCGGTCGAACCGAACCATTTGTTCCGTACAGTCCCGTACAGCCATTTTCAGTCTCTATAATTGGAGGTCTAGTGGAGCCAGACGTAGTCTCAGTGGAACAACCGACGATTAGAGAGACTGAACTTTTCGGTCTATAGTCTACCCTACTAAAACATACCCAAAATGAAGTAAATATTCATTAAATGTCCAAATAAAGATCATGAGTTAAAAGTCGTTATATTTATTACCTGTTTCGTGTCAATTTTCTTGTTATTTTTGGAGTATTTTTCGGGAAAACAATGATATTAGTATACACTTTTTCACAGGTTACATGGCAAACCGATGGTGGGTTGCGAGCGCGCACGTGTGCCTGTGTGAAGTTATCTACCGTTATGTCTCAGATCCTCATTACGGTAGATAACTTCACACATGCAGGTAAAGACCAGTTTTGGAAACGCCCCCCCTCTTAAAAAATGAAATGGAAGCTCTTATTATCATGTGAAAGAATATGTTTTGACTAATGCATGATGATAACAATTTTGCCGGGAAACCGCCTACTAATTGATATATTTGGTAAATTAGTTTGGACGTGATAGATAACACACGTGTCGCGCACAAGTGCGTAGTCCAATATACATCTTTCGGTTTGCAGTGCTTGTAACTTTACCAAGACTGGGCTAAATTTTTAATGATTTTGATGATTCCAGAACCTTGCAGTACACACCAACTACTTACATATGCTAGATGATCAACCTTTTCTGATCGATTCCACAACGTTTCTTTCACAACGTTTCTTTCACAATGCAATCGCATGACCATAACTGGTCTTTATCACTACTTTTAGTGTCACTACTGTAGTAGTCTTTCACCAAATCCAATCCCAGTTATTTGGTAAATGCTACAGAATAGATATTGAAATGTTAAAGGAAACCAAAACCTTCATAATAAGTTACTTTTATTGTAAAGTTTAAGATATTTAAAAAATATCAGTGAAAATTTGAACAAAATCGGGCAAGGAATAAGGAAGTTAGAGCCTTTTGAAATGACTAGTCACTAGAGGGTGGTATTCAATTTGATGACATCATCTGTGAACAACTCTCCATGCCTTTTGTACATAAAATTTCACAATTTTTTTGTTTTCTTCGTATTTATTTGTGTTCTTGATCCGACTTCATAACCTGTGAAGTAGAATATCATTTTGCATTCTATATCTTGCATTCAGGGGAGTAGATTATCTCAATCACAAGAAAGAAGGAAAAACATGAAATTTGATGTACAAAAGGCATGGAGAGTTGTTCACAGATGATGTCATCAAATTGAATACCGCCCTCTAGTGACTAGTCATTTCAAAAGGCTCTAACTTCCTTATTCCTTGCCCGATTTTGTTCAAATTTTCACTTATTTTTTTAAATATCTTAAACTTTACAATAAAAGTAACTTAGTATGAAGGTTTTGGTTTCCTTTAAAGTTCCACTTTTTATTTGGTCCTAGTGTATATAGGCGAATTATCATATAATGTGCATGTAATGTATTTTCTCATTAACATTTTATGACTCATTTCCTCTTCACGCTGATCTTGAATAATTTGTATTCATGACAGATTTTAGTATTCCTAGTCTGATTACAAGGTTTACCTCATAAGTCATAGACTATTCCCTTTTTTTTTAAATGATAATATACAGCTTGTAATGAAACTTGAACTTGGATCATTGCATGGGTCATTTTATTTTTTTTCTTCATTCATTTCGGTTCATTAATTGTGTCAAAATTCCATGTTAAAACAGTCAGGAGACTGATAAACAAAGATTACAAAGTTCAAAGAAATAAAGAGAAATTAAAAAATACATGTACACCAATATGGAAACGATCACAAATTAGTTCAAGGAATAAATTAACAATAATAATAATAATAATTTATCTTTTTAATAAGGTCCATCGGATTGGATGCTCCTGAATGACAAGGTAGAGGAGAAGCTGAAGAAGCTCAACAAAGATGGCTTCAAGATTGTCATTATATCTAATCAGAGGGGGATCGAGAAAGGACACACAAAACCAACAGATTTTCAACTCAAGATCAACCAGATTGCTAATGCGTTACAGTTGCCCATTCAGGTAAAGTTACTTGACATTAAGGATGTCATGAAATGGGGGACTGGGGAGGTCGACACTACATGTATATGGGCTCCAAGATTCGTTCACTATTATTCATGAGCTTACGTGGACGAGAAACCGACCATGCAGCTTAGTTCGCAAATAGTCTAGCTAGCTGTGCAGTGCCTACCTCACAGACAATTAGACTTTGATTATCTATTGCTTTGCCTCAGTATTTATAAAGGCAAAAATCTGAATAAGTCCTGAGGTAATTCGGACCCACAACTACAACGTTCTATTATGCCGTTCTTACCTATTGAACGATGGGTTTGCATGATTATAACCCTATCACTAAATCTAACGGTTACCATGTGCGCATGCATAGGTTTAGAATTGTTAACAAGTTTTTTCTGCTTTACTAAAGTCAACTTATAATGAACAGGGGGTTATTTTCTGGGGGGGGGGGGGTAATTGTCCTCGGTGGTGGTTGTCCTTGTTTATGGTCGAACGTGGGGGTAATCGGCCAAGGGCATTGTCCAGGGGCTAATTGTCCTATAATCCCCCATCCATTATTTTTTGTTAAGAAACTTTGTATTAACATATTCAATATCCTACATGTAAATTATATTGATGGTATAGTTTGGGCAATATGGGTAATGATGAAATAGATAGGATCATAGACAAACAATATTTGACACTTCTCTGCACACCTACTGTATATAGAACTCATCTATTATTTCCTTGGTTAGACCTCAAGTCCATCCTTTGTTGGTAAACAAACCAAACCGAAACAAATTTAACATGGGTGATTTTATTTATTTATTTATGCATTCCGTTTTATTTGAACAGCCCCATCAGTAATCACAGTATGTTTTCCAGGGTGCCCTGTAAACAAATGCAACATATATGAAGATACAAACTACTTGAACAATATAAGCATCATCGAAAACATCAATACATAGTAACATATAACAGAAAATAAGTAAAGAATAAGAGTGAATAATGAAACAAAGCCATAGTAAGAATGATAAATGTCAATGAGCAATTTCAAAATTGATATGTGCATCAACATAACTACCACCTCTCATTTCTATGTACATGTACAGTGTTTTGCAGCAACGGGTGAGAATCATTATCGCAAGCCAGGTACTAAGATGTGGGATCTAGCAGCAAACGAGGAGAACGATGGCATCAAGGTTGATTTCTCCAAGAGCATGTACGTTGGGGATGCCGCAGGTCGTGCCAAGAACTGGGCCCCAGGGAAACCTCGAGATTTCTCCTGCTCTGACCGTATGTTTGCTCACAATGTCGGTGTTCAGTTCTACACGCCGGAGGAGTTCTTCCTCGGTGAGAAGCCTGCTCCATTTGAATGGCATTCGTGTGATCCGGTGCAAGCACTGAAGGATGGAGAGGGAAGAGGGTCGCTCAAACAATACCATTAACAGGACAAGAAGGTGAGAGCGCTGTCTGTAATACTGAATTGACAGAGAGAGATGCGCTGGGATGCGCTCATAAATGTAGTCCGATTAAATCATGGAGCTTCAAATAGTTCCGTCCCACATACAATAGACAGTTTTCGCAACCGGCGACGGGGCCTTCTACAACGCTTATCTTTGCGGGGTTCCTACTCAGGCCAAAAAATTCTGCGTGGCGTCCAAACCTACGACGGTATTCAGTTGTATTAGTGTTGGGAGTCGAGCTAGTACGGGGCTCACAGCTCATTTAAATACCCCGTAGCCACTAGCCAGCACTTGCGTCCCTGTGCGAAAAGTCCCTAATGTCTACTTTTTGTTTAGCAAATATGGCAGAAATTATACGTACAATATCCAGTATCATACAGATTACAGATATGTCACATACTTAGTTTTGAAAATTGATATTGGTGATTAAAATCTGCATTACTGCCATGCTTATAAAACAATATGTGGCCAAAGGATTAACTCACTTGTAACTCACTTGATCCAGGATTATTCAGTCTTTATACTGTTGTTCCTATCCATGGTTTCCTTTGGTTGGGATTCTCATCATATTTATCTGGGGCATCTTTCCACCATTTTTTAAGTCCAGAATAAAGGATAAATTACTGGTATACTTAATTTTGTGACCTGCTTTTTATGTTTAATATCCCCAACCGGTGAAAGATCTTGTGATCCTGGTTGGACCTCCAGCATCAGGTAAAAGCTCCTTTGCCAAGGACACATTGGTTAGCCATGGATACGTGTGGATCAACCGAGACACTCTCAACACTCCTGCAAAGTGTTTGAGAGCAACGGAAGAAGCAATGGAGGCAGGCAAGAATGTAGTGATTGACAACACCAACCCTTCTAGGTCTGCAAGGGCTGATTACATCGACCTGGCCAAAGAAGAAGGCATGTACATGTAGCTGCAGTAATAAAGATAATAATAGTTCACTATACGATCTATCTGCACTTGACTTGAGGCTTCGTACCATACGTGCATAAACAGACTCAACAAGAGCCGATAGATCTTTTTCATGTGAATACATGGGATAGTCTCAGTAAATGAATCACACGTGACCATGTTGGAACAATCATTTGATTAGGATCGAGGAGTGAGTTGTATAAATACATTTTTATTAGTATATTTTGTATTTCTGTGCCATGGCTGTCAAAGCCCACACAAGGGTGATAAGAGTGATAAACAATCTATTTGAACTAAGAATTGTTAGAGAAAACGGTAGTACCTGTATCATTGGAATGTCACTGTCGATTTCCAAGGAGCATACATGTACATATGTATGTAAGGCCAAATTTTGTTATGAAGCATGCACTTATAACTTTAATATTAAAACTTAAAAGGTCATTTATGAGAATTTTTGTTTAAAGTTGGTGGCATTGAAGGAGTTAAAGTCTGCTGTACGATGCCTTGTCTCTTAAAGAATTACATGTGTTCAGATTTAATTACAAGTCCTCCAATCAATCACAAAGTTACAATCCTCTCTTTCATAAGTAGGCTTACAGAGTTGGAAGTTGACATAAATGTCTTGATAAGTTGATATTATCAAACTCAGGATAAGTTAAGGAAGTCCTGAACTTCAACAACTCCCAATGCATCCTTACAAATTATTATCATTAGATTAACTGATTTATTTCCTTGTCTCATCTTCAGGCTATGTTGTAAGATGTATCATCATGGATACTCCTTTGGAGCTTGCTTTCCACATGAACATGTACAGACAGTCATTGTCAGAGGGCAGTATTCGACGCATCCCGGAGGTAGCATACAACATATACAAGAAGAAGTACGAGGCTCCTTCCCAGGACGAGGGGGTTTGAGACCATAGAGAAGGTACAGTTTGTACCCAAGTTCAAGAGTGACAAGGAACGCACTCTCTTTCTACATAAAACTGACATGAAGTGAGTTCATCCACCAATGCTTCATTAATCCTTTTTGAGCTTTCATATTTCTATACTGTTATATAATCATAGAATATTTTAATCGAGTGCATTATAGTCTTTCTACTGTTTATACACATTTTGATACATCATAGTTTTACATGTACATGTATCCATTTGACCTGGCTCAGCACATTGATAGATTTACTCCAGATTATCAAGGCCTATCATGTTCCGTAGAAATGTTAAAAAGTAGAAAGAGAAACGGGTGTGTTTATAAAGTAGACTAATCATCTGTAAAAAGCAATTTGTATGTATGTAGAAAGAATGTATGCAAATCAACCTCAAAACACTTTACCTTGCTTTATATTACTTTATATATACGTTAGCGAGTATGCAGGAAATAAGCAATATCATAAAACCGCATGCATCGGAACAAAGTCTAACTCGGGTTCTGTGCGGACCCTATTTTACGCAAGCTTATATATGCGTACTAGTCTACTCAGCTAGTTATTTAAGCTGCCATATTAAATCTTTGTAAAAAAGTAATAATTGGGGCTCATATTTTGAATACAGTATAGTGGCATGCATGGAGCCCCCAGCCCTAACATTAAGAGCAAAACATGTTTTGGTGATTGGTTCACTATCAAGTCATCAATGCTGTTGTCTTCATACTTGTCTTAAAACTCTTAAATGTTACTGTGTGCCTTTTAACTGAAATTTAAATTTATGTTTATTAACTCTTTAAGAGATATAATTGCAGAACTTGGTTATCAGTAAGCGTTGTCATATCTTTCTAAAGCAAAATTCATATTGTAATTTTAATTTCAATTAAACCCTTTATACATATTTTAGCATAATTGATAAAGATAACATTTCAATTGCTTGTGTATAAGAATTTTAAAAATGTTATAAATATCATTTCACTGGTATGGAATCAATAGACTAAATGCTGCAATTTTATAGACAGTCAGTGAATTGAATTTAGTTCTTGCCAATTGTGTACACGTTGTAAAAGCATACTTATTTTGCTTGGTTCTTGAGCAAGAGGGAAAATGTTAAAGAGGTTTTGTTTAAAAATGTGTTTCCACTTTCCAATAATAAACACGTACATGTAATCATTTAATTGCCTAAAGTATATTATACATGCATGGCTATACTTCTAGAATATGCTTGCCTTTAAGGTTTTTTCTAGGATGTTCTTTAGGTCGGACTTAAAGCCCAGCTAAGTGCACTGATTTATGGAATACAATGTGTTTAATCTCGTCATACCCTACAAATTAACACATTTTTGTAACTAAAACAAGCTCAATTTAATTAATTTTCACTCAAACATATAGAATATGTTTTGTGTGAAGTTCTTGAAAGAAAATTATTCTAGACCCTTGTCTTGAAAGGTAAATCATTGTTAATTATCAGTACTAGAAGCAAATCTGAAATGTAGATATTTATAGATGTGTGTTCAAATTATTCTCAATGTTTTATCATTTACATATATTACAGAAATTTGTATTTTAGATGTCATTGTATTTTTTTTTTTTTTCATTTTTAGCAAAAACTTTTTCACTATGAGAGCGTAGATAAAACTTGTTAGAAGCTTGACACAGCTTTACTTTTACCAGGCTAGAAGGCTTTCTTGGGTCATTATAACAATACAAAATAGATCCTGAATCCTCTCATGGAATCAACTGACACTGAATGTTCAAGACTACACATATTAGCTACCTCATGAGTTGGTAGAAAATCTATAATACGTGTATCTGCATAATGAGCAAAGAAGGAAGGAATTTGAGCTCACTGGTCGGCCTGATCACATGTACAATGTAACTTGTATAACAGTAAGTGAATTTTGCTGTTCATGTAATGTATAATATCAATATTGCTGCTCCATACAGCCCATCTACAACTTGATTACAAGTGATCAGGATTGATCTGATCGAGCCAGTGGAGCCACCTTCTCTCATTCCATAACAGGAAAAACTAAGATAAGCTTGAAATTGTTCACGTCTTAAAGGTAAAGACCAGTATTGGAAAACGCCCCAATTTCAAAAAATGAAATGGAAGCTCTTATTACCAATCATGTGAAAGAATATGTTTGACTAATACATGATGATAAAATTTTGCCGGGAAACCGCCTACTAATTGAGATATTTGGTAAATTAGTTTGTGTCGCGCACGTGTGCGTACAGTCCCATATACGGTACATCTTTATGTGTGCAGTGCTTGTAACTTTACGAAGACTGGGCCATATTTCTTATCATTTTGACGATTCCAGAACCTTGCAGTACACACCAATACTTATATCAGACACGTACACGGGGGAGGGGGGGGGGGGGGGGGTTAAACCCCCCCCCCCCCCTTTGG